>ML336813.1:0-59647 GCA_005239505.1 Nicotiana paniculata | reverse complement strand
TAATATTTATAGCAAAAAATAGTATAGAATTTGGGTGTGGTCAAAAAATAGTTGTTCACACCGCACATGAAATTGCTCGGCCGCATAACCTCTGAAAGGGCATTTTTGTCCAAAAATTCCAGCACTGTATAAATAGAAGATTTTTACCTTTTTAGGTCAACTTTTTACCTCAGCAGCCACTCTAGACGTTTTCTTTTTCTCTTTTTAGTAGTTTTTACTATTTTGAAAATTTTGAACATTGAATTTATCATTTTAATTATTAATATGGGTCTAATTATCACTTCTTCCTCTTATTCTTCTAATTTAAGCATGAGTAGCTAGATTTTCACTAGGGTGGTGACCCAACCCTAGTGTGCAAACTTAATGGGTCTTTGATTTATAGCTTGTTTATGGTTGGATGTTGATTATCTAGCCTTGTTCTTGCTTTTATTTGAAGAATTAATGATTGCAAATATTATTTCATGCCTATTTGACATGGTTTTGTACCTGAGGAAGAGAGACTTATTCTAGGAAAACTTGGGTAGTAAGAAGTTGCGTCAATCGAGAGATTCATAAGCCCAATTAAAGGATTGAACCTAGAGAAAGTAAAACCCGACTTGAGCTCATTATCAACTGCTTTGTTCAATACCGATTTGGACGTGAAAAAGCCAAATTGAGCAAAATCACTCTCTTACCGAGAGTATTGAGTGGGTATTTGAGTTTTGATATCTATAATACACCTTGACCAATTTGAAAGTTTACAACCCATTAGGCGAACACCTAGGTGAAGGTCATAGCCCTAGGCCTTTTTATCATTTGAAAAATAATCAAAAATAATTTCCTAGTTTCGTTCTTTAAATTGAAACCTTAGTTTAATTTAGATTTTCAAACAAAACCAATTATTGCCAAAGTGAAAATTAAGATATTCAAACTCACGCACTAAAATATATACTACTAACACCCATTCACATAGCTCCCTGCGGAATTAGACCCCGACTCTTATTAGGTATTATTATTGCATTGACCATTTTCATATCCTCAAATAGAGGAGTGAAATTATACGAGACCAATAAGCTTACATTAATAGTGATTTACATGAGGGGAAAGCCTATGGTACTTAAAGTTGTACTTGAGACATTCTTTTGAGAGAGATGAGTGAACCTTTCAAAAATCTTTGAATTGAGTGCTATATTCTTAAGTGAGATAGGAAAAAAGAAAGTAGAGGAGGAGGAGTTTGGGATCCACAATGACCTATATGAAAGAGAAAGCTTCCTTGATGAATAAATTGAACTCTTGATGCTCAAGTGTCACATTAAAACTATTTGTTCTTAAAAGTCCAACCCATTGCCTTGTTAATAATTCATAAGTGTTGTGGATAATTGTTGGTCCCAGTTGATGTGTGATTGATGCATCTTTGATTAGTAGGAATAGATCTTAACTTGTGGAGGTGAGAATTACCTTATTTGGTTGAGGACAAGCAAAAGCTTAAGTTTGGGGGAGTTGATAAGTGAGGATTTTGACTACTTATTAACACCTTTTTGCTTTCATTTTAGTCCAAAAACGTTCAATTGTGTTCCCGAAAAATGATAAAATATGCTTAATTGCACGAATAGTGGAAAATGAGCCCCTAAGAAGAAATCCAACTCAAGAAGGACTAATCTGAACTCAAGGACAAAAACAGACACAGAAGCTCAGATATGCAAAGTACGGTCCGCACATGACGTGTGCAACCGAAGAAAATAGGCAAGAGCAAAAGTTCAGAGAACCTACATCTCAAGTTCAACATAGGTGCGGACCGCACAATTATTGTGCGGTTGTAGAAGAACAGCTACGTGGCCGCAGTCACATTTGTGCAGTCCGTTGAAGAGCAATGTGTGGCCGCACTCAAAAATGCGCGGACCGCAGAAAGAGAGAAATGCGGTTGTAGTTCAGAATGATACGGTCTCAGGTTTCCATTCCTGTCAGGCAGAAGCAAACTACGGACCGCACATGGAATTGTCCGGCGGCAGAACCTCCGAAAGAGCATTTTTGTCTGAAAATTCCATCACTGTATAAATAGAAGATTTTCACTTTTGTATGTCAACTTTTGACATCAGCCACCACTCTAGACGTTTAATTTTGCTCTTTTTAGTAGTTTTTGTAATTTGAGCTTTTTGAATATTGAATTTATCATTTTAATTATTAATATTGGTTTAATTATAACTTATTCTTCTTATTCTTCTAATTTAAGCAAGAGTAGCTAGATTTTCACTAGGGTTGTGATCCAACCCTAGTGTGTAAACTTAATGGGTCTTTGATTTATTGCTTGTTTATGGTTGGGTGTTGATTATCTAGCCTTGTTTTTGCTTTTATTTTAATAATTAATGGTTGCAAACATTATTTCATGCCTATTTGACTTGGTTTTTACCTGATAAAGAGAGACTTATTCTAGGAAAACTTGGCTAGCAAGAAATTAGATCAATCGAAAGATTGATAAGCCCAATTAAAAGGGCTGAACCTAGAGATAGTAAAACCCGACTTGATCTCATTAGCAACTGCTTTGTTCAATACCCATTTGGACTTGAGAAAGCCAAATTAAGAAAAATTACTCTTTGACCGAGAGGTATTGAGTGGGTATTTGAGTGTTGATAGCTATAATACACCCCGACCAAAAAAAAGCTTTAAAGTTTACAAACCATTAGGAGAACACCTAGGTGAAGGTCATAGCCCTTCGCCTTTTAATCATTTGAAAAACAATTAAAAATAATTTCCTAATTTCGTTCTTTAAATCGCAATCTTAGTTTAATTTAGATTTTCAAACAAAACCAATTATTGCAGAAGTGCAAATTAAGATATACAAAATCATGCACTAAGATATATACTACTAACACCCATTCACATAGCTCCCTGTGGAATTCGACCCGACTCTTGTTGGGTATTATTATTGCATCCGCCGATTTCATATCCTCAAATAGAGGAGTGAAATTGGACGAGACCAATTTTTGGCGCCGGTGTCGCGGATCTAAAAGACGGTGTTAGCTATAGATTTAGGTGTGTTTTTGGAATATCTTTTTTTCCTTCATCGGTGTGGAAATCTAGAGCTAATGTTCCACAAGGTGACCCAAATGTGATTCTTCTTCATAAAGAGTTACATGACCACGGGCAAGCCATAGCCGAGTTGAAAACTACCATGAACCAATTGGCAAAGGCTCAACTTTATCAAGTGAAAAACCCGAGGCAAGTCAATGCTATGGATGGAGTCAATATGATGGTAAACAAAAGAAGAACAAGAAGTCCACAAGTGCAACAAAGAGTGGACAATTTTGGGCAAGATGGTAGTGGATTTGATCAAGGTGATTCTTACAGTGATCAAGAAGAAGAGGTCCAATATGTGAACAACTTTCAAGGGCAAAGAAACAACTATCAAGGCCCTAGTCAACAACAATAGAGACCTTCGAATAATCAAGGCAATTGGAATTCTAGCAACCAAGGTAATTGGAATAATGGAAACAATTAAGGCAATTGGAACAACAACAATCAAGGCAATTAGAGTGAAAGCAATAACCAAGGAAATTGACAAAACAATAATAACCAAGGCAATTGGGGAGGCAACAACCAAGACGGGTGGAACAACAACCAAGGAAATAGGGGGTCGGGTTTTCAAAGGCCCCCGATGTACCAACAACCGAGAAACCCACCTCCTTATCCTTCTCATGGTCCTAGTTCCTCCAACAATGAAATGGGTCGTATTGAGAACATGTTCAAGCAAATGGTGGAGAAGAATATCGATTCTGATGCCCAACTTGCTTCACATAACACATCAATATGTAAATTAGAATTGCAAGTGGGTCAAATCTCTCAAGCTTTAAATTCTCGTCCTAAGGGGGCACTACCAAGTGATACGGTGGTGAACCTAAAGGATGGGAACACTATGGGGCATGACATGGCCGTTACAACAAGAAGTGGAAGAGGCGGGAATGCACATACCTCAAGTCAAAGGTAACTTGTGGATGATGAGCAAGTGGTAGAACAAGAGGAGATCCCGAAAAATGTTGTGCAAGCAAATGATGAAGTGTAGATTGATATTAATGACACGGTGGAAGAGACTCAAGAGGATGTGAACCCGTCTAGGGATCATGTGATTGACATACCAAAACTAGTAGTGCAAAACGCTAAGACACCATTTCCTAAGCCACCTCCTCCTTATCCTCAAAGGGTTGCCAAGAAAAATGGCAAGAATCAATTCAATAAGTTCATTGATATGATGAAGAGTCTATCTATAAATGTGCCATTAGTTGAAGCCTTGGAGCAAATGCCCAGATATTCAAAGTTCATGAAATACTTAGTGACAAAGAAGAGATCGATGAAATTTGAAACTATCAAAGTCACTCACCAAGTGAGTGAGATTGTGCATTCGATAGCTCCTAAGTTGGAATATCCCGGTGCTTTCATAATTCCTTGTACCATTGGAAGTGCCGAATTTGCAAAAACTCTTTATGATGTTAGGGCGAGTATCAATCTGATGCCCTATTTGATTTTCAAGAAATTGGGAATTGGGAAACGAAGACCCACATCTATGAGATTACAAATGGCCAATCGTACAATGAAGAGACCGCTGGGGATGATTGAGGATGTATTGGTTCGAGTTGACAAGTTCATTATCCCGGCGTATTTTGTTATTCTTGATTGTAAAGTGAACTATGAGGTGCCAATTATTCTTGGTAGACCTTTCCTTGCTACAGGGAAGGCTCTTGTTGAAGTAGAAGGCGGTGAGCTCAGTTTTCGGGTGGGTGATGAAAAGGTGGTGTTCCACATGTGAAAATGTATAAGGAAACCGAATAGCAATGAAGTGTGTTAGTTAGTGGACTTGGTGACCAATGTGACTATTGATGATACAAGTGCCACGTTTAATGTGGGTGACTTGTTGGAGGCCGTTTTGCTCAATTTTGATGATGATGAAATGGATGGCTTCATGGAATGTGTTAATTCTTTGCAAGGGATGGGATCGTACAATTATGCACCTCGGAAACTTTCCTTTTGGATCTTGAGAATAGGAAAACTCCTCCTACAAAGCCTTCAATTGAAGATCCTCCTATCTTGGAGTTGAAGCCATTACCTCTATATCTCAGGTATGAATTCCTTGGCACTTGCTCTACTTTACCGGTTATTCTTTCCTCTTGTTTGACTAATGTGCAGGTTGACTCTACATTGGCGGTGCTCCACAAGTGGAAGAAATCTATTGGGTGGACTTTGGTGGATATTCGGGGAATAAGCCCCGCATTTTGCATGCACAAGATAATTTGGAGGAAGATGCCAAACCCTCCATTGGACATCAAAGGAGACTCAATGAAGCCATGCGAGAGGTGGTCAAAATGGAGATCATAAAGTGGTTAGATGTCGGGGTTGTCTACCCAATTTCTGACAGTTCGTGGACTTCTCCGGTGCAATGTGTTCCAAAGAAGGGGGGCATAACTGTGGTCACCAATGATAAGAACGAGTTGATTCCAACAAGAACGGTGACCAGATGGAGAGTGTGTATGGACTATCGGAAGCTAACCAAAGTCACAAGGAAAGACCATTTCCCACTACCCTTTCTGTCGAAATGCTTGATAGGTTGGACGGTCGGGTGTTCTATTGCTTTCTAGATGGATATTCTACCTACAATCAAATCCTTATTGCCCCGGAAGATCAAGAGAAAACAACTTTCTCTTGTCCCTATGGCACTTTTGCTTTCAAACGGATGACATTAGGCTTATGCTATGCATCAGCAACTTTTCAACGTTGCGGATATGGTAGAAGACTACCTTGAAGACTTCATGGATGACTTTCCGGTAGTTGGGGATTCCTTTGATGATTTCTTGGAAAATTTGCATAAGGTATTGGCAAGATGTGAAGAAACAAACTTGGTGTTGAATTGGGAGAAATGTCATTTCATGGTCGAGGAGGGTATTGTCCTTGGCCACAAGATTTCAAAGAAGGGAATAGAGGTCGACAAGGTGAAAATAAAGGTGATTTCTAAACTTCCACCTCCAACATCCGTGAAGGGCGTGAGAAGTTTCTTGGGTCATGCGGGGTTCTACTAGTGGTTCATAAGGGATTTTTTCAAACTGGTGAACCCCTTGTGCAAGCTTTTGAGAAATATGCTAAATTTCACTTCAATGATGATTTCATGAGAGCATTTGAATTGCTCAAGTTCAAGTTCAAAACTACTACCATTATCATCGCTCTTGATTGACGCATTCCTTTTAAGCTCATGTCTGATTCTAGTGAAATGGTGGTTGGAGCAGTTTTGGGGCAACGTATCAACAAGATCTTTCATCCGGTCTACCATGCTAGTAAGACCATGAATGATTCCCAAGTTAATTACATTATTACCGAAAAACAGCTCCTTGCCATTTTGTTTGCTATTGAGAAGTTTTGCCCTTACTTGATGGGTGCAAAAGTGATTGTCCACATGGACCATGCGGCACTTTGTTATCTTATGAGCAAGAAATATTCCAAAGACCGAATGATGATATGGGTGCTCTTGTTTCAAGAGTTTGATATAGACATCTAAGACCGAAAAGGAAGTGAAAACCAAGTGGCAGACCACTTGTCTCGTTTGGAGGAGGAGGGGAGGCCGGATGATGGCCTTGAAATCAATAACTCCTTCCCCGATGAGCTACTCTTACCCATTTCAATGAAAGAGGTGCCATGGTTCGCGGATCTAGCAAATTTTCTTGTAAGTGGTATCATCTCGGGTGAGTTCTCTTCAAACCAAAGGAAGAAGCTCAAACAAGATTGTCAAGACTATTATTGGGATGAACCGTACCTTTTCCGGATTTGTATGGATGGAGTGATTAGAAGATGTGTACTGGAGGAGGAACAAGTTGAAATTATTGGGGCTTGTCATTCTTCGTTGTATGGTGGTCACCATGGCGGAGCAAGAACGACGACTAAAGTGCTAAGTTGAGATTTCTATTGGCCCACTCTTTACAAGGATGCAAGTGATCTAGTAAAGTATTGTGATGAATGTGAAAGGGCTGGTGGAATCTCAAAGAAAAATGAAATGCCCCTCACCACCATTTTGGAGATTGATATTTTTGATGTGTGGGGTATTGACTTCATGGGTCCTTTTGTGGGTTCTTGTATAAACACCTACATCTTGGTCGCGTTTGATTATGTGTCCAAATGGGTTGAGACCGTTGCTTTACCCAACAATGAAGCGAGAAGTGTGGTGGAGTTTTTGAAGAAGAATATTTTCACAAGGTTTGGTACTCCACGAGCTATCATAAGTGATGGGGGGTCGCATTTTTGCAACAAATTTTTTGACACCTTACTCACCAAGTATGGTGTCACTCATAAAGTCACGACTCCCTATCATCTACAAGCAAGCGGTCAAGTGGAAGTCTCCAACCGGGAGATAAAGAGTATTTGTCCAAAACAGTGAATGCCAACTAGACGGATTGATCCAAGAAACGTGATGATGCTTTATGGGATTATAGTACGTCTTACAAAACACTTATCGGAACGTCTCTATATCGCTTGGTGTTCGGCAAAACTTGTCATCTTCTGGTGTAACTTGAGCACAAAGCCATGTGGGCTTAAAGAAGTTGAATCTTGAGTGGGATGTTGCCGCCAACATAAGGGTTGCATATTTGAATGAATTAGATAAATTACGGTACCATGCATCTGCAAGTTCGTCCTTATACAAAGAAAGAATGAAGTACCTTCATGAAAAATACATCTGAAACAAGGAGTTCAAGGTGGGTGATCTTGTTTTGTTGTTCAACTCACAATTGAAGATGTTTCCTGGAAAGCTGAAATCCAAATGGAGTGGTCCATTTGAAATTGTGGGGGTGAAACCTTTTGGTGAATTTGACTTGAAGAAGAATGAGGGGCAAGCCTAGGGTACTTATGGCCCTACTTGAGACATTCTTTTGAGAGGGATGAGTAAACCTTTCACAAATCTTTGAATTTTGTGTTATATTCTTAAGTGAGATAGGAAAATGGAGAGTAGAGGATAGGAGTTTGGGATACACAATGACCTACATGAAAGATCGAGCTTCCTTGATGAATAAATTCAACTCTTGATGCTCAAGTGTCACATTAGAACTATTTGTGCTTAAAAGTTCAACCCATTGACGTGTTAATAATTCATAAGTGTTGTGGGTAATTGTTGGTCCCAATTGATGTGTGATTGATGCATCTTTTATTAGCTGGAATAGATCTTAACTTGTGGAGGTGGGAATTAGCTTATTTGGTTGAGGACAAGCAAAAGCTTAAGTTTGGGAGAGTTGATAAGTGGGGATTTTGACTACTTATTAGCACCTTTTTGCTTTTATTAGTCCAAAAACATTTAATTGTATTCTCGAAAACTGATGAAATATGCTTAATTGCACGAATAGTGAAAAATGATCCCCCAAGAAGAAATCCAACTCAAGAAGGACTGATCTGAACTTGTAAAACCCTGTAAAAGTTTTCCTAAAAACCAGAATTTTCGTGATGCCGAAGTAAGCGTAGAAGTTAATAATAGTAGAAATTCTTCGGTTCAGACTTTTTGGATTGAATAGTACGCTGGGAGTTGAAGGAAATATTTTTGCAGAATTAGGCATTTTTGCGGCCCATTATGCGGCCGCATAATCACTCTGCGGGCCGTAGAGTAAAGAAGCCTTTTTGGCCAATTTTGAGGTAAATTATGCGACCAATTATGCGAGTGCATAACCATTTCGTGGGCCACACTTTGGTCTCATAATTGTCCTTGGACTTTTGCGAAGGGAGGTTCTGCGGTGCATTACGCGACCGCAGAATAGGTCTGTGGGTCGCATAATGGTCGCAGAGTGAAGCAAACCAGCCCAGTTCCCAGGGTCACTTTTCGCGGTCATCTCGCGGACCGCATAACCATTGTACAGTCGCATATGCGACCGCAGACCCAGTTTCGAAGCTTCATTTTGGGAGGGGGGGGGGGGGTTAAACCCGACCCTATTTCGTTAAAACACCCACCTTAGACCATTTGGAACCTATTTTCTGATATTTTTAGAGTGAAAGAGAGGATCCTAAAGGGAGAAAGTGATCTTCATCAAATTGTTCTTCAATGCTCACTTAAAACGTTGAAGATTATCAAGAGAGGCACCTAAGTCTTATTCCTAAGAGGTAAGATTCTATCACCCAAACTCCTAATTTTGAAATGTGACTAGAATGGGCCATTAGTAAGGTAATTCATGGAGGGGGGGGGGGGAGGGCTTATCTTGCATGCATATATTCT
Organism: Nicotiana paniculata; assembly: GCA_005239505.1. Lineage (NCBI taxonomy): Eukaryota > Viridiplantae > Streptophyta > Magnoliopsida > Solanales > Solanaceae > Nicotiana > Nicotiana paniculata. The sequence goes on along the minus strand of ML336813.1, from coordinate 50,445 downwards.
TAAGATATGTGGGGAGGTTGTGAGTTAAAGATAGAAGAGAATGGGTATGGGTTGGTGTAATCTTTCATAAAAAGAGACATGAAACCTTAATACACACATATTGTTTGAAAGAATGCTCAAATGAGCTAGAATTATGATCGTTTTCCTAATTTTGGGTTCAATTTTGCTATCTTGCTAAAATAGATTGAAGTTGCTAATATTCCGGAACATCTTAGAGTTTTAAGAGGCTCAATTGATGTATGTTTGTTAAACCCCCACTTCTAATTGAATCCCATGGTATTCATGAAATTGATGTAAGTCCCAAATTGATCGTCCTAGAAATTGCTATCCCGAATGTGTTTGCTTTGAAAATATATATGTTATATATATTCCCATACTTTCATCATGTTATATCATCATCCGAAGAAATGTTCAACACTTAGAATATGTGTGCTAAAAATTCCTAGACTTCATGTCAAATCCGATTAAAGACTGTTATGCCAAATTGTGTGAAGAGCCTCTATGTGCCTTGAATTCTAAATTTGCTCACATGTGAAATTAAGAGTCTTGAATGAAGATCGTATTGTTATTGATGATGATAAAAATGTTAGAATGTGGAAAAGAACTTGAACTATGAAATAAGGCCAAACGCCAAGAACGACTCTATAATTAAAGCCACTTGTGCTAATGTGCTGATGAGATGGGAAAGGATTATGAAGTAAGATGATCGATTGAAATGGTTGAGGTCTCAAATGAGATGGCTTAGCCGATCGGGCCTAGATCAGACTCCGTGTAATAACATGGTGGTATTGTGAGTGAAATTGTGAATATGGTTGATGTCTCAAATGAGATGGCTTAGCCCATCGGGCCGAGATCGGACTCCTTGTAAGAACACGGTGGTATAATGGGCTGTGGCATATTGGCATTAAAAACTATCCAACCTAATAATGTGGAAAAAGACTTGAAAATCTAAGTGATCCTTAACTTGATGTTTTAGTATTATTTACAGATCGTATTTCCTTCTTGACTATTTCCCTTGTAATACTATTCATGTTATTGTGATGGTGTTTAGTTTTCATACTAGTACTATTCGACAGTACTTATGTCCCTTTTGTCGGGGCGCTGCATCTTTAAATAGATGCAGGTGGTTCTGTGGAAGACAATATTGATCATAGGCAGCATGCGCATCCTCTTCTCAGCGAACTCGGTGAGCCCCACTTCATTCTGGGGTCTTGTATTATATCTTTTGCTATGTTGTAGTCACTTTGAGGTATAGCTGGGACCTTGTCGCCGGCACTATCTTTCCACTCTTTTTGGTATCTTTAGAGGATCCGTAGACATTATGTGGGTTGTATATGGGTACTAGGAGGGTCAAATGGATTATGTTGTATTTAGAATTTTGTTCCACTAAATCATAACATGTATGTATTTTAAAACTTATAAATGATGTAACAAAATAAAATGAATTAGTAATGTTTATATATATATGATCCCTCTATTGTTTAACTAATGAAAATGCGCCTTTTCCTGATCATAAGCGAGTGGGTAGAAAGTCTCTAACAGGCTTGCTCGACCGGGTCCACTCGGTTGAGCGCCGGTCGCGCTCTCCGAGGTTGGGGCATGACAGAACTCAAGGACAAAAACAGGCACAGAAGCTCAGAAGTGCGGACCGCAGATTGTGAAAAAACTCTTATCAGAGACAAGTGCAAAGTGCGGTTTGCACATGACATGTGCGACCGCAAAAACTGGGAAAGAGCAAATGTTCAGAGAACCTGCATCTCAAGTTCAACAGAAGTGCGGACTGCACAATTATTATGCGGCCGCAGAAGAATAGCTACGCGGCCGCAATCACATTTGTGCAGTCCGTAGAAGAGGAATGTGTGGTCGCAGTCAGAAATGCGCGGACCGCAGAAAGAGAGAAGTGCGACTGCAATTCAGAATGATGTCGCTGCAGGTTTCCATTCCTGTCAGGCTGAAGCAAAGTGCGGACCGCACATTGAATTGTGCGGCCGCAAAACTTTCGAAAGGGCATTTTTGTCCGAAAATTTCAGCACTGTATAAATAAAAGAGTTTCACTTTTTTAGGTCAATTTTTGATATCAGAAGCCACTCCAGACTTTTTCTTTTGCCCTTTTTAGTAGTTTTTGCTATTTTTAAGCTTTTTGAATATTGATTTCATAATTTTAATTATTAATATTTGTTTAATTATCACTTCTTCTTCTTTTTCTTCTAATTTAAGCATGAGTAGCAAGATTTTCACTAGGGTTATGATCCAACCCTAGTATGTAAACTTAATGGGTGTTCTATTTATTTCTTGTTTATGGTTTGGTGTTGATCATCTAGCCTTGCTCTTGCTTTTAATTGAAGAATTAATGGTTGCAAACATTGTTTCTACTTGAGAAAGAGAGACTTAGTCTAGAAAAACTTGGCTAGCAAGATATTGGGTCAATCGAGAGATTGATAAGCCCAATTAAAGGGTTTAACCTAGAGATAGTAAAATCTGACTTGAGCTCATTATCAATACTTTGTTCAATACCCATTTGGACTTGAGAAAACCAAATTGGGCAAAATCACTCTCTGACCGAGAGGTATTGAGTGGGTATTTGAGTGTTATAGCTATAATATACCCTGACTAATAAAACAAACTTTAAAGTTTACAACCCATTAGGCGAACACCTAGGTGAATCATAGGCCTAGGTCTTTTTATCATTTGAAAAACAGTCAAAAACAATTTCCTATTTTCGTTCTTTAAATCACAATCTTAGTTTAATCTAAATTTTCAAACAAAAACAATTATTGTGTAAGTTCAAATTAAGATATATAAACTCACGCACTAAGATATATACTACTAATACCCATTCACGTAGCTTCCTGCAGAATTTGACCCCGACTCTTGTTGGGTATATTATTGCATCGACCATTTTCATATCCTCAAACAGAGGAGTGAAATTGGACGACACTAGAGAGCTACGTTGTCTTGCCTTCAAACATTGCAAGATTGCAGAAGCTTGAGAGGCTCAAATTAGAGATGGGATTTCCTTTGGGGAATGTAAAATACTGTTGGGACGTGAGAAATGTCGAGTTCCCTACACTCAAATACTTGTCACTATATGCTGTGAGGATGGTAATATGGAATGCTTCAGATGCTGTGAGGATGGTTCTAAGAAGTTGTTACTACTTCAAGGAGAAACCTCTTAGCTTTGTGGATATTCCAACATTGCGACTAATATAATTGAACTGTTTGACTGTACGGACTCTATTGTGGTTTCAACTATGAATATTAAACAGAAATTGAAGAAAACACTAGATGTGACAGTCTCCAAGTTCTTATTTGGAAGATGGTAATTAAGCCAGTACACAACTTTTTGCAACTTTTGTCTTGCATACGGAATAAGTTTTAACTGTATATATGTACTCGGGATTATTATACTTAAGCAGCATTTTGGGAAGTATAAAAGTTCCATGCATATATCCTTCCTCCTATAGTAGCAACTGTATAGAAAAAATTTCTAGTACTGGGGGAGGGGGTGCAGGGTTTTCAAGATAGTTTAAGTGGACTTTTGGACATAAAAATTATAAAATTTCACAAAAAAGTTATAAAAAAAAAAATCACATGAAAACGGTATTTTGAATTTGAGTTGTGTTTGGACATAATATAATTTTGGGCTATTTTGAATTTTTGTGAGTGATCTGAACTCAAAATTTTAAAAAATAGCTTTTTGAAATTTTTTAAATTTTCAAAGGACCATGAAATTCATCTTCAAGTGAAAGTCAAAAATTTCATGATCAAATACTAATTTTAAAAAAAAAGTAAAAAAAAATCGGAAAAAAGGAATCCATTTTTATGGCCAAACGGTTAGACAGTCAGGCGTATTCCACTTTGCTTCGATCAAGTTTTTATTTTGGGATATTTCCTTTCTATACCATTAGAAACTTATATATTAAAAATTGTCCTAATTTATATATTATCCGTATTTAGCAAAAATTACTTATAAACTATACACAATTCATTATTAGTGTCTTAAATTAGAGGATTGGTTACATCCTTTTACTTTTTTCTCTCATCTCCTCTTTCCCTATTCACCGCTTTCTCATCAATTTTTCCTTCTTTCTTCATTACTCTCTCACCATCTCTCTCAATAAAGTTTGTGAACGAAATTGTTGATATAGAGCTGGTGGAAGATGGCACAACTCAATATATATATATATATATATATATATGGCTTCAGAAACGAAAAGAGCAATTCGTGGTTTTAGGGGGGACAAATGAAGGTCCTCGAAATAAAACATAAAGACCTTGTGTATATAACTCTTCTAAGCCCAAAATAGCTTGGACTCCAATGGTCTGTTCAGTTCAGTTCCGTGCATAGCTAGACATGACTATAAAAAGATATTTTTTTTTTCTATTGCACTTATTATTGTTCGAACTGTTTGTCGATGAATAAATTTTGAGGGTATTTTATTTTTCATCATTTACAACCATCAAAAAATTAAAAGATTTGTGTTCAAATTCGGCATCTCGAACAATATATGGTACACCGACATACAAATTTTAAAAAACAATTCTTACAAATTTAATACAAAATTGCTATATATCTACAGCAACACACATATTAAAAATTAATTTTATACAACTAATTATATAGTATATACTTATTTACAACTTATCTACAACTTTCATACATTATTTTTACCCAGTTTAATACATCTATAACATCATACAACTTAAATACAATTTTCATACAAATGTTATATAATATTTCTTTTGTTATGTGTTTGTATCTGATTTCTATACATTTTGTATGTAGTGTGTTCTTTTTCCTCTTTGAAATTACAATCAAAATTTTCCCTCTTAATACAATTTTGATATATATCAACAACTTTATGTAAAAAGATAGTATTGATAACTTAAATAAAAATTTCATACAACGATTCATATATCATACAACTTTTTTTCAACTTTCATACAACATTCAAATTAAAAATATATATAACTATAATAGAATATAATTTAAATACAATTTAAATACTATCTACATACAATTTTAATACAATTTGGTAACTACCGTATGTCATGTCTTCTTCTTCCCCCTCTTCTTCTTCTTCTTCTTCTTCTTCTTCTTCTTCTTCTTCTTCTTCTTCCTCCTCCTCCTCCTCCTCCTCCTCCTACAACAACTCCTCCTCATCATCATCATCATCATCATTTTTACCATTATTATTATTATTATGAAATCCAGCCAAAATCAAGTTTAATCTTTACCGAAAACCCTCAAATTTGAGATATAAGCTCCAACGAATATTTCTAATTGTTTGCAACAACACTCAATTCAAATAAAATAATAATTTTTAAAAATCCAAATTCGAATTCAACATTTTGAATCTTTTTAATAGTTGTCAATGATGGAGAATCAAATACCTTAAAAATTTATTGATTGATAATTTCAATTCGAACACCAATTGTGTAACATGGAAGAAAATTGCTAAGTTAAAACTCTATATTTAAAAAATTAAAATTCATTGATGAATTCCCTAAAAAAAGAGAAGATAAAAAGCATAGAAAAATAAAGGAAGAAAAATTGGGGGAAAACGGAGGAGGAGGAGAGAAAGAGATATATATAGAGAGAGAAAACAAGGATGGAAATAAATAATTTCCTATTCAATTCCTAATATGGAAAGGGTCAGCTTTGCCCCTGAACTTTTAGATTTGGTCTAATATTGTCCCCCATCTACCTATTGGGCTAAATATATCCTTTCCGTTAAGGTTTTGGCTCACATGCCCTTTAAGTTAACAACCCATTTCAGATTAAAAATCAAAATTATTATTAATGATGTGGCATTATCATATTGGTTGATTTAAAACACACCCCAAATATGTCTAACCCACCCACCCGTTTGAGCCCAACCCGACCTAACTCCTAGATTACCTACTAAACCCTCTAACCCATCGGCCAAAATACACTGATACTACCCCAACGGCTGTTCTGAAATTCATACGACTGAAACTTCCCCAAACCTAATGCGATGATAGCGATGGTTGCTCGCTGCAATTGGTTTTTGAAAGATTCAAGTTGAAGATCAATTTTTAAAGTCTCTTCTCTATTCAAGTAATATTTTACTGCTTTTCTTGAATAAATATGGAGGGTTCTTGGGAATTTATCATCTACTGTTACTTTCGAGTTGTGGCAATTTTTGTACTGCTTCTTTTATGCTTTTAATGTCATTGTTTAGTAATATTGAGATTGCATGTGGTCCCTCTTTGTTTTTTTGGTCTGTTTCATGGATTTTGTATAGTTGATAGCGATTTAGGGTTTCGAAGGGGTATTGTTGTCTGCTCAATCAGTTCTTTATTTCTAAGCTTTTGTGTTTGTTTTTGCATTTATATTTGTATATGGTCCATTAAACTTTATTCTTGTGTGTACTTAGTACATTAAATATTGATAAATTGGACCTTATTGTTCTGTTTGAATATGTTTGATGGGTCCCTTTCCCTTTTTTATTGGCTTGCACGTGACTTTAACGAAGAATGGTTGAAGAGGTGGACTTGGTCTTGAATTATGAGGGCAGATGGGTCTTGAAACCTCAAATAGTGTACATTAAAAAATTGAATCGCTTGTTTCAAGCTTATGATGTGGATTTGTGTCTTATATAGACCTTTATTCGGAATACATTGAAAAACGTGGGTTTAAGAATGTTGAACAGCTTCTAGTAATAGGGCCTTCAGGTAGGTACTTTCTGGTTGAAAGGGATTCAGGAATCAGAACACTACAACAACTCTTAACTAACCAGCTAAGTGCACTTCAATTCTTTGCTAATGATCAGGGTGAAGAACACGTGTCAGCTCCTAGCATAAGTCACCACAATGAACCTCACAGTGTCACTGTAGATGTTGGGACTGATTATGAGTCATGTGAGGAAGAGGAAACATATGAACATGACTCTAGTGATTATGATAATAATCAATTGGATCTCTTTAGTAAGGAAAGAACGAAAGAAGTCAATGACAAACTAGACAAGTATAAAGAGTTGGAAAAGGGTATGAGTTTTGGGGATTTGGCTGAAGCTAAAAAAATTGTGAGGTATTATGGAATTGCTAATGGGAAGGGCCTTAAGGTTAAGAAGAGTGACACTAGTAAAGTTAGATATATATGTGTTGTTGGTTGTCCCTTTGAGTTATTGATATCTCAGGATAATAGGGATCAAGGATTTAAAATCAAAACTTTGAAAACAAAGCATACTTATGAACGCGCATATAAGAATGGAAGAGCTACTCCCCAAGCTTTAGCACACTATTTCAAGAACAAAGTCCAAAATAATCCTAAATACAAGGTGAAAGACATGAGGGTGGACCTAGAGGATCAATTCAAACTTAATGTTAGATATTCAAAGATGAAAAGAGTAAAAAGGCTTATGCTAGAGAAATTGGAGAGTAGCTTCATTGATGATTACAATAGGTTAGAGTCATATGCTCAAGAATTGAGGGACAGTGACCCTGGTTCTGATGTGGTGATAAATATTTCTAAAGATGCTTTAGCAAAAGGAAAAATGAGGTTTCTAAGGATGTATATTTGTTTTCAAGCTTTAAAAACATGTTGGAAAGCAAGTTTGAGACCTCTTATAGGCCTAGATGGCAAATTTCTAAAAGGGAAATGTAAGAGAATTCTACTGGTGGCCATGGTACAAGATTCAGTGAAACATTTTTATCCTCTTGCATGGGCAGTAGTGGATAAAGAAACTGGTAGAATCTGGAAGTGATTTATGGAGTTTACTGAGAAATTCTTTGGAGGTTGAAGATGGTGAAAAAGTGACATTTATGTCAGATATGCAAAAGGTAATTGTTTGTCAATTTTTTTTCAACTATATGTTTAATTTATACTTTATTTGTAACTGATTTTCCATTGTTGTAAGGGTTGTTGGAGGATGTTTCCACTGTCATTCCAAAAGTAAATTACAGGTGGTGTGCTAGGCACATTGAAACTAATTGGAGTAAAAACTGGAGAGGTATATAGATGAAAAATTTAATGTGGTAGTGTGCTTGGAGTACCTATGAATAAGAATTCAAAGATCAATTGAAGACTCTAGGTGATATTCATGAAGATGCTGCTAGGGAACTATTACACTACCCTCCTCAAAACTGGTGTAGGGCTTACTTTGACACTACATGCAAGAACCAGATGGTTGACAATATCTTTACCGAATCATTCAACTAATGGATTCTTGAAGAAAGAACTAAACCTATAATCAAAATGTTGGAAGACATTATATTAAAGGTAATTTTTTTTTCCTTATGTTAAATTTTTTATAATTGTTTATTACTATACTATGATCTTCCTTTTTATGGTAGGTAATGAATTTGTTGAAAAAGCGTGAGGAAGAATGCAGGAATTGGAGAGAAGAAATTAGCCCATATGCTATGGAGCTTTACCATGATTACAAAGTGATTGCATTAGAGTGTAAAGTTGTCTTTAATAGAGATTATGGATATGAGGTGGTTGAGGATAAAGATACGCATACAGTGAACCTAGAATTGAAGAAGTGTACTTGCAGGGGATGGAATTTGATAGGAATACCATGTCCTCATGTTATCAAAGATTTAATGCACGACAAACAAGATCTATTAAACGAGGGGCATTGGTGGTATTCAAAGGAAGCTTATATGTCGGCATACATGCATAAGTTACAGCCAGTGAGAGGTGAGAAATTTTGGAAAGTTGAGACGCAACATGCAATAGATCCACCAGAAATACATAAAATAGTGGGTAGACCAAAGGTAAAGAGAAAAAGAGAAAAAGAGAAAAAGATGAGGCTAGGAAAAGGGAGGGGGTCTGGTCAGCTTCAAGAAAATGACTTGTAATTACATGTGGGTTTTGTGGTACAACAAGCCACAACAGAAGAAAATGCCCTTTGGTAATAGTCTTTTTCACATATTTTCTTATCTGACAAAAAAATTTAATTTATAAACACCATTTAATGAACAACTCTTGCAGGCTAATGGTGAAGGAACTTCCTGAACAATACAAGATGTGCCCTTAACGGCACCACAAGACAGTCGAAAATCAAAATTTATTTTCATGCCTACTCCTGGAGTGAGTCAACGTGATGGACCTACTAACATAGCTCAAGGGAAGGTATCTGTTGAACCTTCAACAATACTTAATGATGAACATGAAGGTGAAGATGAAATGAAGATGAAGATGAAATGAAGATGAATATGAAGAGCCGGATGTGATGCCTAAGGTGATATCTGAAGCTAAGACTAGGCTTGAACAACGAAAGTTGTATCAAGAACCTATTGGTAATAGGAAGATTGGCTTCAAAGGAGATGTAGATGGTGTTAACGTGCTTACTAATCTGCCTTATTCACCAAAGAAGCTCACTTGGAGAGGCAAATCAGCTATGTCCACAAATCGGTTGGTAGCAAAAAAGGAAAAAGAATTAGAAAAATGAAGACTAAAAAGGACAAGCATTAGAGTAGTTTGTGTAGTTCAATAATTTTTGTGTAATCTGACTGTTATGTACTGATTGATTCAGACCTTATTTTTTGTTATTTAAGTGGTGAATTAGTCGTGTAATGACTGTTTTGGTTATTACATTCATTATTGTGTAATGACTGTAATGTGTAATGATTGTAATGTGTAATGACTGTTATGTGTAATTGTTATCAATTTTGTGACTGTTTCTGTTATGTGACTGTTTCAGTATTTGGTTATGTACTGATTGAATAGCAGATTTGCAAAAATCTACAGATTTAGACCAACAAAATATGGCACAAAATCTGCAGATTTAGACCATAAGTGGTGTAATTATTATCGATTCCGTTATATGACTGTTTCAGTATTTGGTTATGTACTGATTGATTAGCAGATTTACAGAAATCTGCAGATTTAGACCAACAAAATATGGCACAAATTCTGCAGATTTAGACTAATGGAATAGACCAACAGCCCTTACATACTTAACAAATATCAATTTCGTCTCATCAACTTCTGCAGATTTTTTACATTTGACAATCTAAACAACTAAAATCTGCAGATTTTCTTCATTAACCAACCAAAACAACTAAACTAAACAATTACAATCTACATATTTCCTTCGTTTAACAACCAAAATAACTAATATCAACAGATTTTCATCATTAATACAACCAGACCATCATTGTGCCATCAACGCAAATATACGTAGATATGTTGAAATTTTTCATCATCAACGCAAAACATTAGAGGCCACCAACTTCAATACATCATTGTGCCAACTAAAAAAAAAAATAGCCTATGACCATATCGCAAGTCTTTTATATCGCTTCGATTTCTGCTCCAAGTTTAAAACTTTCTCTTCCAAGGACACGTTATTCAAATCTGCAGCTTTACTCCCAACCATATCATCCACTGTTTTCCTCAGTTTGTTCCTTTCGAGATGAAGGGCATTCAACGAATTTCTTTGCTTATGGATAAACATTGACACATGAGGTGGAAGTTCTTCGTCGCTCCATTCCCAATATCGACAACCATTGGTCTCATAATGATAACATTTATAGAATCTACGACCACCATTCAAAGGTGTCGTAGCAGTAAATTGGTTGGCAATCAATCCACAATAACATGTACGGTTGTCACTTTGGTCACGTGAAGAAGCAGAAGAAGATTCAGACATTTTCAAGCTGAAACAAGATGGAGAAGATCTAAGAACTCTGATTTTCAGATTTGGGAGAGGGAAGAACAAAAAGAACCCTAATTTTCAGACAGGGGAGTATCAGTCGTATGAATTTCGGAAGAAGCAGAAGAAGATTCAGACATGTTAAAGTTAAAACAAGATGGAGAAGATCTAAGAACTCTGATTTGCAGATTTGAGAAAGGAAGAAGAACAACAAAAAGAACCCTAATTTTCAGGGGAGTATCAATGTATATTGGCCGATCGGTTAGATGGTTTAGTGGGTAATCTAGGAGTTGGGTCGGGTCGGGTCGGGTCAGATTGGGTCGGGCTCAAACGGGTGGGTGGATTGACATATTTGGGGTGAGTTTTAAATCAACCATAGGATAATGCCACGTCATTAAAAATAATTTTGATTTTTAATCTGAGATGACCTGTTAACTTAAAGGGCATGTGTGAGCCGAAATCTTAACGGGAAGAATATATTTGGCCAATAGGTGGATGATGGGCAATATTAGACCAAATCTAATGGTTCAGGGGCAAAACTTACCCTTTTTCGTTCATAATATAAAAGGATACCCATTCATATTAATTCGTATGTAATTGGTAAATTGTATATGCCCATATAATTAAGTTAAAACTTAATTAGAGAGGATAATAAAGTTTCATATATAGTATATGAAGGTAAAAATCGATTTTATTTTATTTTCATTTTTTTTTTGTTTTATCACAGCCTAGCCCATAGGCCTTCTTAATCGTTTATTGACCCAGTCAAAGTATGTTTGATTAAGTTAAATCTAGGGCATTAGTAAATAATATCACTGTATTGGTGATATTAAATAAATGATCCCTATTTATCACAATTTACAAAGTCAATTATTTAAATGAAAAATAATTTGAAAATGTGACCGACAACTCTGAACAAAGGACATGCGCGATTACAGTAACTTAGGTGGTTGACTGCTTAAATTATCATCTTAGTGAGAATTTAATTTCTCTTTTATGTATTAGAAAAAAAAAAAAAAAAGGAACGTGGAATAGCTCACCACTCACCACTCACCACCAATCTAGTAAAACTATTCTATTTAACTCTTGTGAAGTAAAATTGGACAATCACTTTTGAACGCGAGTAATATAACTTTTTCCAGAAAAATGTGAATATAATTTGATCGGTATACTCCACTTTTTTTTTCTTTTTTTTTTTTTTAAATTTAAATTTTTTGCTATACATAAAAATAGAGAATTTCGAGGTAGAAAAATATAACCTTCAATTAAAGTGGAGTTGCATACTCCACTTAAGTCGGATAATCATGTGAGGAGCATACAATTTTAAATTTTAGTCAGACCTGCACTTAAATTTAACTGCATGTATTTATATGTATAGTTCTTTCTCATTTCCAATTTCTCTAAATCCAAAATCAGCAAATTAAGACTTGGAGCAAATAATCTCTCTGGTGTCTTTGTCAATAACAGAAGGTGATATTTCTTTTTTTGATCTCCACTTTGTTTTTATTTTTTTAGCTATTTATCTTCTAATCCTTTACAGGATATTCACATTATTATGTCTTATTTAAGTTGTAATTACGAATGTCCTCTCTTTCCAAAATTCACCCACCAGATTTTGAAAGCTCACTTTAAGTTTTTTCCATATTTTGGTTAACGAGACCTTAAACAATGGTAAGTTAGGCTAAAAAGGACTTAACTCGGCTACTCTATATTGGAATTTCCCTACCTTGCTTGTTTTTTTTTTGAGTACCACAATGACTTATTGGAGATTGAATCGTTTAGATTAATCCCGGTTTGTAATACTCCTCTTTGAACTACTTTACAGCTTTCAATAAGTGAAATTTTATTCAGCCAAAAAAAAAAAAAGAAGAAGCCAAATAGGATAATATCAAAAAGTCCAAAATTAAATACTGAACAAAGAATCTTATATTTTGCTAGTACTGAAAATTTCTCCGAACGTAAGTCAATTTTTGTTAACAGGAAATGTTTGAACCTTACAAATCATTTCCTCCGAAAGAAATGAAATTAATATAACTCCCTCCTTCCCAATTTACGTGACATGTTTGACTGAGCACGAAGTTTTAAAAAAAAAAAAAATTTGGAATTTGTGGTAAGTCAAAAAGAGACCCAGAGTATTTGTATGGTTCAAAAGCTTCTCATTAAAGATAGAATTGTAAGTTTAATCTAAATTATTTCCAAATTTAGAAAGAGTTCTTTTTTGAACGGACCATAAAAAAAATAGGTTCACGGAACGGAGAGAGTAACTAGATATACCAAAATTAAGTTTGGATCTTTCCCAAGAAGTAACACGACATATAACAGAGTGAACGTAGCTAAATTTTTATAGTTTATATGATTCAAATTCTGATATATTCCCATCATTAAGGAAGAAATTGTATGTTATAGTATAAATTGAGATTTTAAAGGGGTTGGAGATTTAGTCCTTTTATTCATCTTGATTATCTTGTGGTTTGGGTTTTTGTCTAAATTATTATGAAGATTGTTATTGCTTCTTTCATTTCTTTTATGGAAGGTGACGGCTCTATTAACTCTAAGGTAGTTAAATTGTAGTTTCCATAATCCTGAAAGATACAAAAGGCGCTAGCTTTCAACAATTGACATGGAGGTAGTTGAGACTTGTGGAGAAGGAACTGTTTTTTCAGCAGGGCCTTCCGCCCAACGTAGTTTGCCATCAATTGATGAGGAAGTTGTGGGCTTTGAGAAAGATGCAGAAAGTATTATGAAGAAATTGACTGGAGGAGCAAAGGAGCTGGACGTTATCGCAATCTTTGGAATGCCAGGATTGGGTAAAACAACCTTGGCCAGGAAAGTGTACAACAACCCTTCTATTGTTAATCACTTTGATGCTAGAGTATGGTGCTCTGTCTCGCAAACATATACAGAGAGGACATTGTTGATTGAAATGCTTAAACAAGCTACACGTGGTAAGTGTGAAATCAAAGAGGACGACGACATAGCTGACAAGTTGCGGAAGACTCTAATAGGCAGGAGATACCTCATCGTATTAGATGATATATGGGAAGTCGCTGCATGGGAAGATTTGGGATTATGTTTCCCCAAGGGTGAAGATGGAAGTAGAGTGATGGTTACAACTCGCATTGAACAAGTGGCTAAGCATCTTCAACACCGTAGTGATCCTTATTCTCTTAGATTTCTAACATTGGAAGAGAGTTGGGAATTATTGCAGAAGAGAGTATTTCAAGGAGAGAGTTGTCCACCCAATCTATCGGAAGCAGGGTTACAAGTTGCGGAACATTGTAAAGGATTGCCTCTTGTAATCATCTTGATTGCCGCGATTATTGTGAAGATGGAAAGGCAGGCATCCTTGTGGCTTGATGTTGCAAATGACTTAAGTTCTTATGCTTTAGATGAGCAAAGCATGAAGGTAATACGATCAAGTTATGAGCATTTAGAAGACCACTTAAAGCCTTGCCTTCTTTATATGGGCTTGTTCCCGGAAGACTATAAGATTCCAGTGTCTGCTTTGCTGAAGTTGTGGATGGCCGAAGAGTTTGTGCTGAATGTTGACACAGAGAATTATATGGAAGAAGCAGCTAGAGTTTGCTTGGATGATTTGCTTAACAGAAGCCTAGTAATGGTCTCTAAAAGGAGACGTAATGGTGACATAAAATACTGCATACTTCATGATGTAGTGCGTGAGTTTTGCTTGGCAAAACTTAGAGAAGAAAAGTTTATGCAGCTTACGATGCCATACAGTCCATATAAACATTTGTATAATACGGAATCGCGGTTATGCATTTATATTCACGATGATCTGGTGGAACAGCTAGATCATTGTGAATATTGGGCGGATAAGATTACACTACACGAGTCCAAGGAAAGTACAAAGTGTTTTGGTCAATGTCCTAAGTCGTCTTTGGAGTTCATTGCTCATCCAAAATTCAATACATGGAAGAAACGATCAAATCCTTTATCTTTACCTGTTGAACTAAAATTTGTTCGGGTGTTGCATTTGATGGATGTGGAAACATATTCATGGATTCCAGCAGTAAAATTGCTAACTCACTTGAGGTACCTTGCACTTTATGTCGAAGATCAATTTGAATTCAAGTGGATATCACACCTTCCCTATCTTCACACTTTAGAGGTTGATTCAAGAAGGACTTTATTCCCACGTTCTGCTGGTCTCTGGAAAATGAGCAAGTTAAGGCATGTGAATATAAGGAAATTTTTCTTGTTATTAGAAAGTGAGGAAGAAGAATCTTCAGAAACTATGCTGGAGAACCTGAAGACATTTCGCAAGCTTCGTGTGTACGTGAATGATAGAAATCCAAGGTTGTGGTGGAGGTTTCCGAATCTAGAAGAGCTAGGTCTCAGCCTTGGAAGTTACCTAGTCGTTCTTTGTTTCCCATACAGGAAGTTCATACTCGCCTTCATTCTCTTGACCTTGAATGCCCACATGGGACTTATCGCTACTCGTATTCAGTTGGATGGGAGAGCTATTTTGGCTTCCCTTCAAATCTTAGGAATTTGTGGCTTCGCAACTTCTCAATAACGAAAGAATTGACTTCAAACATAGCAAGACTGCAGAAGCTTGAGAGTCTCAAAATAATCAGAGGATTACTTTTGGGTAAAGAGTGTTGGAACGTCAGCTATGTCAAGTTCCCTGCACTCAAATACTTGACATTAGAGTGGACTGATCTAAGAGAATGGAAAGCTTCAGAGGAATCGTTTCCCGTGCTTGAGAAGCTACATATAAAAGGTTCTTACTACCTCAAGGAGATCCCTCCTTGCTTTGTGGATATTCCAACACTTCAACTTATTGAAGTGATAAACTGCAGAGTTTCTGTTGAAGCTTCTGTTGGGAATATTAAAAGAGAAATTGAAGAAACCACTGGATGTGACACTCTCCAACTTGTGATCGTAGATTAATCCTCTCATTGTTGGATTTAGATGGAACTTATAATCTGACTCTATCAGTTGATTTATTCTACATATATTGTTAATTGATTCGACTTGTGTTGATTGGATTTCAAACTTCTAATGAGAAGAGGTTGCTTGATTTCTTATTTTTTATTTTCATAACTCATACATTCTCATCTTCACCGATCGAGAGGGAAGATTTGCTTAGTAATGTGTCATGAATTACGAGTAGGTAATCTATATTTACATGTGAGAGCACAAGTCAATGAGTTATGTCCTTCATGTTTACGCTTACGCAATCCAGGACTGTAAGCTGGGCACCTTCTTCTCTGTGAACCAAATGGTAAGAGATTAAAGTTCTGTCCACTTATACCAAACTCTTTACCCATAAACCTTTCTGGGATCCCTCCCTATGCTCCATAAGTTGACCCAAACAGTGGTTCGTTTGAGTATGTCAGAAAGGAGTAGTGAGTGCAGCAGTATTCTGTACAGCAATTTAAGATTGTCGATCCACCTACATAATAGTCATAGAATACACAATCTTCTTTTCTCAAACTTTCAAAGATGGATATAAAAGCTACTGCTTTTATATGAAACTAGTGTTAGAACTCGCGCGATACGTGGATAATTTGACATGGAGAAGAATCCTATCCTCTGGACCACTGCTCGTTGTCGAGTAAGTGACCTTATACCTTTTAGGGTGGGAAATTTGTTTTGTATAGTTTGAAGAATTGGCTTGTCCCTAGTTACATGTCTATGTTTATAATGTAAATCCATTCTTCTTTAATATCTAGAAAATTGAAGCTCAGTAGTTTGTTCTGGATAGTGTTTTAGAGGGAATTTCCTTTATAATTTATTCGGATCATGGATCAGAAGTACTGTAGTAGAACCAATATCGTCAGGCTACTCTACTTCAGAAGTTACAAGAACCCAAGCTTGTGCAGGAGCAAATCAGGCCAAAGATGAAGTTTCTGTAACGCAAATCAGTGTAGAAGTAGTATTAGGAAATTAATGTCACATATTATTCTCCTACTTTCAAATGTTAAATTTTGGGTTATTTTTGTTAAAATCATAGAATCTGTTAATTAGTTTTGACACATTGTTTAATGATGATTATTTGTCATCATAATCGACGTCAATGGTAGGTTAAACATATCACAATTTTAATGGTCCAAATCGGAGTTTTAAACTTAACCAAAGGACTTTTTAAAATCATTTTGCGAGAGTGACCACGACTCCTTTTAATTGTACTTCTAAGTTTTAGAAAAATTACTCCCTGTGGCTATTGGGAAATATTCCCTACAAGACTTGACCCATGTTTTTATCATTTTGTCCTGATTTTCTTATCATATTTGATTTTTCTAATTCTTGAAGGAAATGGCAAAATATTTACCATAATTGAGTTTTCTTTTTTATAGAAGAAAATTATAATTCTTCTATGTTTGGCTAGTCCTTTTTCTTGTAGGAAAAAGTTTGGACTTCTATAAATTGTTGAGAATTCTTCATTCTTATTCAGTAGCATCCACAATATAGCCATACGGGGTTTGAGAGTCGTGTTTAGGGAGAGAACTTTACGTGACAAGTGTTAGTGTGTCACTTGTGTTTGCCTATTCGTGAGGTTGTTCTCTCGATATTTTGTACTCTCGTGTATATAGTGGATTACTCATCTCCGCCGTTGACGTAGGTCAATTGACCAAGCCATGTTAAATGTTTTTTTGCCTCTTTTGGTAGATTTCTCTTTTGTTATTGGATTTATCGTCGTTCAAGGTTTGTTTTACTATCTCTCGCATGACACCTGATTATTTCGGTCCTAACAGATTTAACCCACATTGCAATTTTAATAAATTCAATTTCACGCTATAGTCCACTCCACTGTTTCTTCTTCGTCTTCCCCTTACCACTTGCCTCTCTAATGCCTCTTTCTTCCCTCACTCTAATCCATCCATATCTAGATCTGACAAATTTATACATCTAATTAAACTTCTTTAAAAATTTCTCTTTACTTTTTTTTACAAGCAATTCCAAATCTGAAAAGCTAGAACTCGTCAATGGCGAAAAACTTTAAGATTTTTGAAAATTCTAAAACCAAATGGACTTCATGTGTTCTTGTTTAAGAGCTCTAATTGTGGCGGTGCACAGAGAAGATAGAGAGAAGGTAAGAGTAGAGAGGACGATCATTACTCCATTTTTTGAGTATTGAAATGTACAACGTACTATTTACAGAGTACTTTTCACTACTTATAGAGATTAACTACTAACCACTAACTAACTCTACACTTTAAATATATGGGACCCACATTCCTCAACACTCCCCCTCAAGATGAGGGATGAAATACCTTCTTCATTCCCAGCTTGCTCAGTAAGTACTCATGTTGTGGTTTGCACATCACCTTAGTTAGTAAATTCGCGATTTGCTCTGTTGTCTCTGTGTTCGAATCAGTCTTTGCACCGATTTCTCCCTTACAAAATGACAGTCAATATCTATATGCTTAATCTTCTCATGAAAGATAGGATGTGCATCAATTTGAATAACTGCTTTGCTATCATAGTGCAATGACATAGGTAATTTGATATCCACACCTAGCTCTCTGAATAGTCCAACTAGCCATAAAATCTCAGCAACTATGGTTGCCATACTTTGAAACTCTGCTTCCATTGAGCTTCTAGGCACTGTTCCTTATTTTTTTTATTTCTTGGAGATCAGTGCACCACCAAACTTTACCACATATCCCGAAACTGATCTTTTAGACTCCACAGATGTTCCCCAATCAGAATCACAATAGACTATAAGATGATTGCAGCTACTAGTAGGCATAAAGAGTCCAAGTCCTGGTGTAGACTCAATGTACCTTACCACTTTCTTTGCAGCCTCCATATGAGAAACTTTAGGTGCATGCATATATTGACTGAGCAACTGTACTACAAAGGTTATGTCTGGCCTTGTCATAGTTACGTATAGTAATCTGCCTATCAATCTATGATAAATGCCTTTATCTTCAAGCAATATATCTTCAGATGCATTGTTGCTTACTTCCTTATCAAACTCAATAGAAGTGAGTTTATGATTGAACTCAAGCGGTTTAAAGACTGAGTTTTCACCTGCTAGGCCAAATTCAGAAACCAATTCAACCTTACGGACCTACTCCAACTTCCAGAATCGGAATCCGACCCCGATATAAAAAATTCCACTACTCGTCAAAATCTCTTAAACTTCGACTTTCACCATTTCAAGCCTAAATGAGATACATACCTCTAAAACACCTAACGAAGATAACGGAACTGACGAAACTCCATTCTAGAGTCGTCTTCACACAATTCTGACTGTTCTCCCAATCCTAAGGCTTAAGCTCCCATTTAAGGACTAAGTGTCCCAAAATACTCCAAAAACAAAACCTCCCGGCAAGTCACAATAGAAGAAAAAGATACGGGGGAAGCAGTTAATAGGGGATCGGGGCTAAAACACTCAAAACGACCGGCCGCCCCTCTTAAAACAATCATTTGTCCTCGAAAGAATATAGAGACATACCTGAAGCTGTGAAAAGATAAGGATAATGGCTGCGCGTATCCTGCTCGGTTTCCAAAGACGCCTCCTCGACTGGCTGACCCCTCCACTGAACCTTCACGGAAGCAATGTTCTTTGAACTTAGCTTTCTGACCCGTCTGTCCAAAATAGCCATTGTCTCCTCAACATAAGATAAATCCTTGTCCAACTGGACTGAGCTGAAATCCAATACATGGGCCGGATAACCCTCATACTTCCGAAGTATAGAAACGTGGAATACCGGATGAACTCCTGTTAGGCTGGGAGGTAAGGAAATCTCATAAGCAACCTCCCCAACACTCCGCAACACCTCAAAAAGACTAATGTACCTTGGGCTCAGCTTGCCCTTCTTTCCGAACCTCATTACACCCTTCATAGGTGATACCTAGAGCAAGACCCGCTCTCCAACCATGAATTCTACATCGTGAACCTTCCGGTCCGCATAACTCTTCTTTCTGGATTGGGATGTGCGAAGTTGATCCTGAATGACCTTCACCTTATCTAGGGCATCCTGGACCAAGTCTATACCCAATAATCTGGCCTCTCCCGGCTCGAACCAACCCACTAGGGACCGACACCGCCTACCATACAGAGCCTCATACGAGGCCATGTGGATGCTCGATTGATAACTGTTGTTGTAGGCAAATTCCTCAAGTGGCAAGAACTGATCCCATGACCCTCCAAACTCCATCACACACGCACAAAACATATCCTCTAATATCTGAATAGTGCGCTCGGACTGTCCGTCTGTCTGAGGGTGAAATGTTGTGCTCAGCTCCACTCAATTACCCAACTCATGCTGTATGACCCTCCAAAACCGTGATGTAAACTACGTACCACGGTCAGAGCTAATAGACCTGTACGCCATGAGGCCTGACGATCTCACGGATGTAGATTCGAGCAATCTGCTCGGAAGAATATGCAGTCATCACAGAAATGAAATGAGCTAACTTGGTAAGCCTATCCATAATCACCCAAACTGCATCAAACCTCCACTGAGTCCGTGGGAGTCCAACAACGAAATCCATAGTGTCCCGCTCCTATTTCCACTCCGGAATCTCTAACTTCTAAGCAACCCACCCAGTCGTTGATGCTCATACTTCACATGTTGGCAATTTAGGCACCGAGCCACATACTCCACTATGTCATTCTTCATTCTCCTTCACCAGTAATGCTGCCTCAAGTCCTAATACATCTTCGCGGCACCCGGATGAATGGAGTACCGCGATCTATGCGCCTCCTGAAGAATCAACTCACGCAAATCATCTACATTAGGTACACATATCCTGACCTACATCCTCAATGTGCCATCATCCCCAATGGTGACCTCCTTAGCATCACCGTGCTTGCCCGTTTCCTTAAGGACAAACAGGTGGGGGTCATCATACTGATGCTCCCTGATACGATCATAAAGAGAAGACCGAGAGACCACACAAGCCAACACTCGACTCGGCTCAGACATATCCAATCTTACAAACTGGTTGGCTAAGACCTGAACATCCAATGCCAATGGTCTCTCTGCTGCTGGAAGATATGCTAAACTCCCCAAACTCTCCGACCGGCGACTAAAAGCATCGGCCACCACATTGGCCTTCCCTGGGGGTACAAAATGGTGATATCATAATCCTCCGCTGACTAAAGTTAAGATCCTTTTGCTCGAACAGATGCTGCAAACTCCGATGATCGGTGTAAATCTCACAAGGAACACCATACAAATAGTGGCGCCAAATCTTCAGGGCATGAACAATAGTTGCTAACTCAAGGTCGTGGACATGATAGTTCTTCTCATGCACCTTCACTTTTCTGGATGCGTAGACAATCACCCTACCGTCCTGCATCAACACCGCGCCAAGACCAATCTGCGACGTATCACAACATACAGTGTAAGACCCTGAACCTGTAGGCAATACAAATACTGGGGCTGTAGTCAAAGCTGTCCTGAGCTTTAGAAAGCTCTCCTCACACTCCTCTTTCCACATGAACCGAGCACCCTTCTAGGTTATCATGGTCATAGGTGCTTCAATAGATGAGAATCCCTCTATAAAATGATGGTAATACCCTGCCAAGCCAAGAAAACTGCGGATCTCCGTACCTGATGACCGTCTTGGCCAACTATGCACTGCCTCCACCTTCTTAGGATCTACCTTGATCCCATCACTCGATACTACATGACCCAAGAATGCCACTGATTCTAGCCAAAACTCACACTTAGAAAATTTTGCATATAACTTATTTTCTCTCAAAGTCTGAAGCACAGTCCTTAGGTGCTACTCATCATCCTACCGAGTCTGGGAGTACAGAATGTCGTCAATAAATAAAATGACAAAGTAATCAAGATAAGGCCGGAGCACACTGTGCATCAAATGCATAAAGGCTGTAGGGGTGTTGGTCAGCCCAAAAGACATAACAAGAAACTCATAGTGACCATATCTGGTCCTGAAAGTAGTATTCGGGATATCTGGTTCCCGAATCTTCAACTGATGATAGCGTGACTGTAAGTCAATCTTGGAGAACACCTTGGAACCCTGTAACTGACCAAATAAGTCATTAATACGAGACAATGGATACCTGTTCTTCACTGTAACTTTGTTCAGCTTACAGTAATCAATACACATACGCATAGAACCATCCTTTTTCTTCACAAACAAGACTGGAGAACCCCAAGGTGACAGAATGGGCCGAATGAAGCCCTTATCAAGGAACTCCTGCAACTACTCCTTCAACTCCTTCAACTCAGGAGGAGCCATACGGTATGGGGGAATAGATATGGGCTGAGTGCCCGACAACAAATCAATGCCAAAATCAATATCTCTGTCAAGCGGCATGCTCGAAAGATCAGTTAGAAACACATCTGGGAAGTCCCTCACTATTGGAGCTGACTCAACTATAGGGGTATCAATACTGATATCTCTCACATAAGCTAAATACACGTCACACCCTTTCTCAACCATTCGTTGAGCATTAAGAAGTGAAATAACTCTACGGGGAGTATATTCTAAGGTATCCCTCCACTCTAATCATGATAATCCTGGCATAGCCAGCGTTATGGTCTTAGCATGACAATCAAGAATAGCATAATGGGGTGACAACCAGTCCATGCCCAAGATAACATCAAAATCTACCATGCCGAGTAATAATAAATCGGCTCTGGTCTCAAAACCACTAAGAGCAATCAAACACGAGTGATACACGCGGTCCAAAATAAGAGAATCTCCCACAGGAGTAGACACATAAACATAGGAACTCAAAGAATCCTGGGATACGCCTAAATATGGGGCAAAATAAGAGGACACATAGGAATACGTAGATCCTAGGTCAAATAATACCGACGCATCTCTATGACAGACTGGAATAATACCTGTAATGACAAAGTCGGAAGCAAATGCCTCTGTACAAGCCGGAAGAGCATAATACCTGTTAGCCTCCCCCTCTAGGGTGCCCTCGACCTCTCCAACCTCCACCTTGAGCTGGCTGAGCAGGTGGGATGGAAACTGGTGCTGGAATAATATCCTGAGGACCTGGTGGAGCACGTGGTGGATGAGAAGTCTGTGGGTGCACTGCTCCTAAGTCTGGGGAAATCCCTTACCATATGGTGAGTGTTGCCACACTCAAAACAACCCCTCGAAGGGCGTGGCTGCTGTGACTAACTCGGGCCAGGTCTGCTAGATTGGACGCTAATAGCACCCCGAGCAGGAGGCACACTAGATATTGGCGGTGCATAATAAGGCTCCTGAGGTCTAGAAGGGGCTGGAACACCACTGGCGGCTCGGAGAGCTGAATGAACAGGGCGAATCATATAACCCCTACCATGGCGAGCTGCTGGGTCACGAGCTCCAGAATAAAAACCAGTCTCTCGAGACCTCTTTCTCCTCTCTGTCCCGGGCAAGTATTCCCTCCAATCTCCTAGAAATACTCACGACACGCTGATAAGAGATATCCATCTCAAACTCCCTAGACATACTAATCCTAATACTAAGGTGGAGTCCCTCAATAAAGCGACGAACCCTCTCACGAAATGTAGCAACCAAGGCCGGTGCATTTCGGGCCAAATCACTAAACCAGACTGCATACTCTGACACAGTCATAGAACCCTGGCGCAACTGCTCAAACTCCACACGCCATGCATCCCTGAGGCTTTAATGGACATACTCTCTCAAAAATATGTCCCAAAATTGAGTCCATTAGAGTGAGGCTGCCTCGTCCGGACTACTCAACTCATAAGAACGCCACCACTGATAGGTCGCTCCTATAAGCTGGAAAGTGGTAAAAGAAACCCCACTCGTCTCCGCTACACCCATAGTACAGAGAATACGATGACACTCCTCCAGAAAACCCTGAGCATTATCGGTATCCAATCCGCTGAAGGTAGGTGGGTGGTACTTATTGTACCTCTTAAGTCTGAGTTGCTCCATCTCAGAAGCGGCTGTCATGGTCTCATGCTGAACTGGAGCTACCGACTGCATAGGAAGGAACTCTGGGGCCTGATCAACCTGGACCTCTGCTCAGGAGTACGGGCTACGGAAGCCTGTGCCCCTCCCTTAGCCTGAGATGTGACGGGAGCTAGTGGAATCAGTCCATCCTGAGCTAAGGTGATGAACATGCTAATGAACGGGGATAGAGTCTCCTTGAGGGCTGGTGCAGCAATAGAAACCTCCGGTGCCTGCCCTCCAGCTGGAGCTATTGGGGGATTCTCTGTCGTAGCTCGCGCAGGTGCTCTAGCTGCACTGTGTGGTCGTCCTCTACCCTGGCCTCAGCCTCTAGCAGCTCTAATAGAGGTCATGGGTGCCTGGATGTCAAATCTCTCGGTACGGGTCCGCACCATCTGTGAGAAAGAATAGAATTGAAAATTTTAGAGTTTTATGCAAATGACTCGCACAACAAGAAATTCGAAGAAGTATGATCGTTCCTAAAAAATCCATTGCCTCTTGAAGATAAGTACAAACGTCTCCGTACCAATCCACGAGACTCTGAAAAACTGAGTTGTGACTCCCGACACCTATGAGCCCAGAGCTCTGATACCAACTAGTCATGACCCAAATTCTCCCTCCATGAATTGTCGTGAAGGCACCTAGTCTCTACAACTAGGTAAGCCTAACACTTTACGAATATGAAATGAGAAGTATGAAATTTAACAACTAACAACAACAGATATTTTAAATAAGAAAATTGAGATGCCGCTCGTCATATAAAATAGTCAAATCTCGAAATGTACAAAACACTCCCAAGACCCGGAACACAGTAAGTCATAAGCTTCTACGAATTTCTAATTGTTCTATACATCAGTGTCTATAGAAATAAAAGAAGAATCAACATAGGGGGATAGAGAGGGGCTCCGAGGAACTGCGGGCGCGGGCAGATGTACCTTGAAATTCCGGGACAGCAGCGACTGTAACTAATAATGAGGCTGGTAAGAGGAACTTGGATTTGCATACAAAAAAAATTTGCAGGAAAGGGCGTGAGTACACCACAATGGTACCTAGTAAGTGCCAAGCCTAACCTCGGGTGAGTAGTGACGAGATCAGGTCAGGGCCCTACTGGTACATATATAATAAAAACAAGGCAGAATGAAATATCACAATAAAATAAAGATCAAAATTTAACAAGAATGAAATCATAGAAAGGTTACAACTTAGTACACAGAGATAACAACAAGGGACCTCCCGAGATACCGTCTCGTAGTCCGAAACGTAAATGTGCAGGGGGATCTCACGAAATATCATTCCATAGTCCTAAAGTAAATATGCAAGACAGGGGGGATCTCCCCGTTCCGTAGTCCCAAAGTAATATGCAGGGGGATTTCCCCGGAACACTGTTCCGTAGTCTCAAAAGTAAATATGTAGGGGGATCTCCCAGAATACTGTTCCGTAGTCCCAAAAGTAAATACACAGCTCAAATAATAGAATTCAATAGATACAAAACGAAATCCTACAATTTAGACTAATTACAAGTCAAGGAAAAGTAGGAAATTCACTAAACATGTTGCACAAAGTTCATATAAGCAGTTAAGGCAAGCAGACATGCTATTCTAATCTAATAGGATACTACACATGCTGATATGACTCAAATAAGAAGGAAAATAAGTAATTAATTAGTAGAAATTTGGGTGTTTACAATAATTAGCCCGTCTACGTACTCGTCACCTCACGTACACGGAGCTCACATATCAAAACAGTACCAAATCCTAAGGGGAGTTTTCCCACACAAGGTTAGGCAAGCCACTTAACTATAACCTAGCTCAATCAATTCGTAAAAATGCTCTTTCCACGAAAATCCGGCTCTGAATGGACCAAATGTAGCCAAAATCAGTTAGATATCATAAATATAACTACAAGGAACTAACCTAGCTACTGAAATCAAAGCTAAAGCGAGAAATTGGAAATTTGTCCTAAAAAGCCTCCCTGGGCCCACTTCTCGAAATCGGATAAAGGTCACAAAATATGAACTCACATTCACTCACGATTTCACTCGTACCAAAATTATCCCAATCCGATATCAAAATCCCAATCAAATCTCAAAAACTTAGTTGAAGAACTTCCACCCTTCTTCCCAAAATTGCTCACCCAATTTCCTTAATTAAATGAAGAAAAAAACTATAGATTAATGGAATACAACCAAAAATGAGTTAGTAATCATTACCCCAAAGCTTCCTCTGAAAATCCCTCAAAAATTGCCTAATTCCGAGCTCTCAATTCCGAATGGTAAAAATGACACAAACCCTCGATTTGGCCCTTTTCTGCCAGTCAAACCACACCCGCTGTCCAATTTCTGCTTCTGCGGCGAAGACTCTACACCTGCAGAGTTTCACTTAACTCCCACACATCGCATGTGCCCATAACAATCCGCATATGCGGACGCGCTTCTGCGGCTCAACCGTCCGCTTCTGTGGAAACCTTGACCACCTTAGCTTCCTCACCTATTTCGCTTCTACGATCACACTTACGCAGATGCGGCTCTGCTTCTGCAGCTTACACATCGCACCCCGTGACCACTGGTCAATCATCATATCTGCATCTGCGATCGCCCACTCGCCTTTACGAGCTCGCACCTGCGGGCAATCACACCACAGGTGCGATGACACCAGAAACAACCCAACATCAACCATTTCTCTAAGTCCAAAATGCGTCAAATAATGATCTGAAACATACCTAAGGCTCCCGGGACCTCAACCAAACATACCAACCAAGACTAAAACACCATATGTACTTAGTCGAGTCCTCAAACCACATCAAACAACGCAAAAATCACGAATCATCCTCTGATTCAAAATTAAATAACTTGAAACTTTAAAATTCAACAACTGATGCCGAAACCAACCAAACCTCGTCCAATTGACCCCAAATTTTGCACACAATTCATATTCAGCCCTACGGACCTACTCCAACTTTTGAAATCAATACGACCCCAATATCAAAAATTCTACTACCGGTCAAAATCTCCAAAACTTTGACTTTTGTCCATTTCAATCCTAAATGAGCTACAGACCTCCAAAACACAATTCGGACACAGCCCTAAATACAAAATCACCTAATGGAGCTAACGAAACCGAAAAAACTCCATTCTATAATCGTCTTCACACAATTCCGACTGCGGTCCAAATCCTAAGGCTTAAGCTCCTGTTTAAGGACTAAGTGTCCCAAAACACTCCAAAACCAAAACGAAACCTTCCGGCAAGTTACAATAGCCAAAAAAAGGTATGGGGGAAGCAGTTAATAGGGGATCGGGGCTAAAACTATCAAAACGACCAGATGTGTCTTTACAACTGCAAGACAAAACTTAAGCATGTTTAGTCTGAAGTTTTAGCAAATGAACTTAAAAACTTCAGCTTGTTTATACTGAAGTTTCAGATAAAACTCATGACAAAACTGTAGACTGCAGGACAAAATTTTAGCATGTTTTGGTGTGCAGTTTTAGCAAAAAGTAAATAACTTCAGCATGCATTAGTAAAAACTCATTAGAAAATTACATACTGCAAAACAAAAACTTAAGCATGTTTAGCCTGAAGTTTTAGCAAATGAACTAAATAACTTAAGCATGTTTAGTATGAAGTTTTATCATATGAACTAAATAACTTAAGCATGTTTAGTCTGAAGTTTTAGCATATGAACTAAATAACTTAATAATGTTTAGTCTGAAGTTTTAGCAAATGAATTTAATAACTTCAGAATGCATTAGCAAAAAAATGCATTAGAAAAAATACATACTGCAAGACAAAAACTTAAACATGTTTAGTCTGAAGTTTTAGCAAATGAACTAAAAGGCTCAAGCATGCCTAGTCTGAAGTTTTCGCAAATGAACTAAATAACTTCAGCATGTTTAAACTAAAGTTTTAGCAAATGAACCAAATAACTTCAGCATGTTTAGAATGAAGTTACGGATAAAACTCATGACAAAACTGTAGACTGCAGTGTTTACCCTATAAAAGGATAACAATTGAATTTATATGTGGTTTTAAGGATACGTGATATAACTTGTCACAAACAGAGAAAATATATGAATTGATATTGAAATTGAATGTAAAAAGAAATAAATGCAAACCAAACGAAACGTATAGCTTCGGCCCTCGAGTTAGATCACCCCCGAACCAAGTGAAGATTCTATCAATATATGAACAGAGCAATAGAATATTGAAAGCTAAAAGAAGGCAGTGTATTACTTTGTATTGCGTGAATGTGATGATCTTTTACAAATGATCAGACCCGCTTTTTATAGTAGGGGAGTCCTACTTTTGTCACAACTCTAAATACAATACGAAATCTCATGATTGGCTAATTAATCGGCCTCACCTTGATATGTGCAAGATTTCCATCGTGATCCTTGCTCGATTATGAATATTTTGGCTTACCGTTACTTGACTAGGTAAACTTCCATCGGTGTTGCTCTATCTCTATTTTTCTTGGTCTCGATCTTGGTCGATCTCGACCTTGATGGGTCTCTAGGTTACGAGCTCAGCAATCTAACTTCGCACTATGGCTCGATATAAAATGAGGCCAAACCTTGACCTATCATGTTCAAGTCTCGATTAGTCATATGAAGAGCAAGCCCGTTTTGACCGTATATAGATAGTCCCATCATTTATCCGGAAGAAGGTGACGAGAAATTTTATGAATGTTTGAACTCCGCATAGATGGGTGATGACATCAACGACGAGCCCGATCATGACGTAAGCGATGAAATGTCCCGTCGATCCAGTTTCTAAGGCATTAAATGCTTGTTAGTGGTTGGTCGGCCATTACCAGTTCTGAACCGTCGCCTCAAACCTATAAGAACCTTAGCCCTTTCTTATTTACACTTTTACACTCAACGCTCTTCCTTCTCTTTCCTTTACTTCAAAATATCCCTTTGCTTCATAATTTTCATACCCAAATTTCTTGAACGCTAATCAATCGCATATCATCCCAATTCCCTTTTTTCTTGTTCATTAATGGTTAAAACTTCCAAAACTGTTCCGCAAAAGGAGGACCAAGACGTGATGAATGCTTTGGGGGCCGCTTTCCTGTTTAATGAGGCTTAACACGCTCTGAATCGGGTAACTTCGAGTGTCTCTCCATTATTTCTTTTAAACTTAAAATTGCAGGTTACTCTAACATATTCTTCCTTACTTGCATGCTTCGGTGTTGCATCACGAATCTTTATCAGAATTTGGGAGGAGCGCGAGGCTGAAGTTCAGTACCTCACTGAAAAAAGTGAAACCTACAGGCTTCTTAGTGAGAAGCTTTAGGCCAATTTAGTACAGATCGGGATGAGCACACCGATATGGCCGAGCAGATCGAACGACTAATAATGAGTAACGAGCTGATTCTGCAAGTCCGGCAGAGGCTTGAGCACATCGAACGGCTCCAAAAGCAAGTAGATGCAATACATGCCGAGGCTGAAGAATTCAAAAAGAACATGGAGAAGGAGACCGTCCAAGAACAATTGGAGTCGGCCGAGACCCAGCTCCAAGCTGTAAAAGAGAAGGCCTCGGTGTAGGCCGAGAAGATCAAGGAGCTTTAGTCCTAGATGGACTTGGTCGTTTTTGATAAGGCAAGCTTGGCCAACAAACTCGAAGTGGCAAGATTTGAGGTGGTCGCAGCCGGCATCAAAGCTGATGATAAAGTGGCCCAGTTTAAGGTCGACGTCGAGGCCATCCAGGCCAAGGCCAAGATCATGGTAGATCATGCAAAATTACAAGCTCGGAGGGAAGCCCTTGAGGAAGCTCATGCTTAGGGCTTCAATATTATGGCCGAGATTAAAAATTCCAAAGCGGAAGAAGCCCGTGTCCGGAAGCAGGTCTTCCCTGAGGAAGACTCCGATAGCCTAAGTGAATCCGAAGAAGGGGAAGATCCCGAGGATAGATATGCAACCTCCGATTAAGACCAAGCCACTTAAGAATTTTTATTTTTATTGTTCTTCTTTTTGCACTTTTTCTGAGGCCGTTTTGGCCGTTGTAAATTTTTGGACTAAGCCTCTTTAGCCTTTGTAAAAAATCTGTATAAATATAAGGCTTTCTTTTCCCTTTTGGATCTTAAATTTTTTCTTTGCTTTGTTATTTATACTCACAAAGGTTGAAGTGACTTAGTATCAAATAATGAGGTTGTGTTCGAGGGTTCAAGAAAACCTTGCCTTTCTGGGTTAAGGCGTTATTGGGGTTTGGTGTCACCGAAGTTTTTCCCCGAAAATATCTTAAGTTTTATGATTTTTCCAAGGGTAGCCTTTAGAACAGGTTGTGAAAGAATTTTTTTCTTTTTCGAAGGTTTATTTTTGTTATGGATTATGGACGTCTTCGAGCCGTGTTAAATTTTCCGTAGCCTTTTAGTTCGGGAGCTTCCCATTGGGCTTATATAATCTCTGAGTGGGGTGGCCGTGACATTTAGAAATTGTGGAGTTGCCTATTAGGTCTTTTTCCCCCGAGCCCCGATGATTTGGGATTTTTGAGTTGGATGACAGTCCCCGAGTGAGGGAGTGGTCATTCGTATTCCGGTTAAGTATTTCCCTTGGGCTCGTTAGTTTTGGAAGTACGAATCTATTTAAGAGATTTTTGTAAGGAAAGTACTTCGATGCCGATTTATAGTTAGCACGATTCATTGTTGCCTCGTTAAAAACCTCACCGAAAAACCCATTTAGGACAAAACCGGTCTAAGGTAAAAAGAGTGCAACACGTGCTTTCAGACCTAAAGACTTTTTTCCATTCACCAAAAAATCCATCGTCGATTCTTGTTGACCACCTACAAGTGTTAGTCTAAAATAAAAAGGAAATAGAAAGGATTCATACCTTAGCAGTAATACCGTTTAGGTGAGATATGTTCCATATACTCGATAGTTATTCTCCATTCTTCATTCCGAGCTTATAGGACCCTTTTCCGGTGACCTCAAGAATTTGGTACGGTCCTTCCCAGTTCGGACCCAATTTTCCTTCGTTCGGATTTCGGGTGTTGAGGGTGACTTTCCTTAGTACTAAGTCCCCAATGTTAAAATACCGAAGATTGGGTCTTCGATTTTGGTATCTCTCGATCCGTTATTTTTGGGTGACTGATCGGACAAGGGCGGCTTCGCGCCTTTCATCCAATAATTCTAGGCTCGTATTCATGGCCTCGTCATTTGACTCCTTTGTTGCATATCGAAACCTGATACTCGTCTCTCTGACCTCGACCGGTAATTGATAAGGTGTTGATAGGATTCTTTTGATCTTGTGATCCTCGATAAATTGGGTGACTCTTGTCGATGAACTGTTTTCCATTATCGCACACAACCTCGGAGGGAATCCCGAATCGACATATGATGTGATATCAAATGAAGTCAATGACTTCCTTCTCCCTAACTTTCTCGAAAGCCTGTGCTTCAACCCACTTAGAGAAATAATTAGTCATAAATAAAATAAATTGAGCTTTACCTGGGGCCCACAAAAGCGGGCCAATGATGTCCATTCCCCACTTCATGAATGGCCACGGGGACCAGACTGAATGGAGTAGTTCTCGGGGTTGGTGAATCATCAGTGCATGTCTTTGGCACTCGTCGCATTTTCGAACAAACTCTTTCGCATCTCTCTCCATGTCGATCCAGTAGTATCCAACCCTGATTACTTTGTGGACTAATGATTCGGCACCAGAATAATTTCTGCAAGTGCCGTTGTGAACTTCCCGGTCCCAGACATATTGCTAGTGGACCATCGAACATTCTTCTGAACAAGGTTCCATCTTCAGACAAGGTGAATCGCGTTGCATTTGTACACAGGGCTCTCGATTCTTTTGGATCTGAGGACAGCTTCCCGTTCTTCAAATACTTTATGTATTTATTTCTCCAATCACAGGTCAAACTTGTGGAGTTTATCTCGGCCACTGACCATACAAGCTGCAAGACAACCTCCAAATTGAGCTCGTTGTCTTCGACCGATGACCCTATGTTCGCGATGGCGTCGGCCTCACTATTGTAATCTCGAGGCACATGTTGCAAAGTCCATTCCTTAAATAAGTGTAATGTTAGTTGTAGGTTATTCAGGTATCTTTGCATTCGTTCTTCTCAAATTTCAAAGGTTCCGTTAACCTAATTCACCATGAGGAGAGAGTCGCACTTGACTTCAGATACCTCTTCTCCCAAGCCTTTGGCTAGTTTGAGACCTGCAATCATGGCCTCATATTCGGCCTCGTTGTTAGTCAATTTTACAGTTCTAATAGTTGTGCAGTTCTAATAGTTTGTCTAACCGCGTTGCCTGTGGGTGGATTTAGCATGATGCCGATTCCGGACCCCTTTGTGTTCGAAGCACCGTCTGTAAAGAGGGTCCAGATTCCCGAGGACGTACCCGAGCTCACCAACACTTCTCTTTCAACCTCGGGTAATAGGGCCGGCGTGAAATCTACACGAAGTCTACCATGATTTGAGACTTTATGGCGGTTCGGGTCGATATTCAATATCATACTTGCTGATTTCTACAAACCATTTGGCTAACCGTCCCGAAAGCTCGGGTTTATGCAAAATATTTCAAAGTGGATAAGTTGTTACAACACATATGGGGTGAACTAGCTTCGACCTCACCTAAGGTCCAAATAACATAATAGATAGGGAATTGCGTAGCTCTTTCTTCTCGGACCAGGACTCCACTTATCTCTATCTACGATATTTCCAGATACAAGTAAAGTTGTTCGTCTGCCCTCGACGTCTGAAGCAACGGCGGGCTCGATAAGTACCATTTAAGCTCCTCCAAGGCCTGTTGGCATTCTGGAGTCCATGTGAAGCTATTCTTCTTGTTCAGCAGCGAGAAGAATTGACGTCTCTTATGGAAGGACCTCGAGATGAATCGCCCCAAGGCAGCGATGCGCCCAGTTAACCTTTGCACGGCCTTTACGTTGTCTACTACCATGAAGTCTTGGATAGCTTTGATCTTGTCGGGGTTTATTGCGATTCCTCGGTTGGATACCATGAAACCTATAAATTTGCCCGACCCGACCCCGAATGCGCATTTTTCCAGGTTCAGATTCATGTTGTATTTCTTCAGTACACTGAAAATTTCCTGCAAATGCTTCAAATGGTCTTCTGCTTGCAGGGTCTTAACTAACATTTAATCAATATAAATATCCATTGATTTCCCTATTTTTTCTTTGAACATACGGTTTAATAGGCGTTGATAAGTGGCACCAACATTTTTAACCAAAATGGCATTACATAATAGTAGAAGGTACCATACTTAGTGATGAACGAGGTTTTTTCCTGATCATCCAGGTTCATATGTATTTGGTTGTACCCGGAATAGGCATCGAGAAAATTGAGGATCCCGTGGTCGGCCGTGGAATCGATCATGCAATCGATATTAGACAAAGGAAAAGAATCCTTGGGGAATGCTACATTTATATCTTTGTAATTTATACACATTCTAAGTTTGTTTCCCTTTCTTAGAAACTATTGCTACGTTTTCTAACCATTCTGGATATTTTACTTCCTGGATGGACCATATTTTAAGAAGTTTGGTTACCTCGTCTTTGATGAAAGCATGTTTGACCTCGGACTGGGGTCTTTTTTTTGCTTCACGGGATGGAACTCGAGTCCATGCATAGTTTATGGGTGGTGATTTTTGGTGGGATCCCTATCATGTCGAGATTGGACCAAGAAAAGCAATCCATATTAGTTTTAAGGAATTGAATAAGTTTTTTTTCATTCGGGCTGATGTTCGATCAATATGACTTGTTCTAACTCTTTGACCGTTGACTTAGTGGCGTCGGAATCATCAGGGACTATGAATGATCGAGGGACCCCATAATCATCATCTTCTTCAGTACCCTGCTTCTCTGGTTGGTTCGAGGCCGACGTCTGTGGTTGCTATTTGGTCTCCTATTTTCCCTTCGAATTTGACATCTTCGTCGATGAGAGTGTCGCTATCGAAATTAATTCGTTGACGGAAAACATTTTCTTGCCGGTGGGTTTCTCCCCGTAAACTATTTTAACTCCCTCTAGTGTCGGGAATATTAGAACCAGGTGAAGGGTTGAGGCACTACCCTCATGTTGTGGATCCATGTCCTCCCAAACAGGGCATTATACCTCATATCGCCCTCTATCACATGGAACTTTGTCTCCTGGATGGTACCATCCACGTTTACTGGCAAAGTTATCTCTCATTTGGTGGTTTCACATACCATGTTGAAGCCGTTTATTACTCGGGCCGCGGGCATAACCTGATTGTGTAAGTCGAGTTGTTCTAGACCCTCAATCGAATGATGTTGGTCGAGCTACCTAGATTAATCAAAACACGTTCAATTTGAGTCTTATTTATAAGTACATATATTATAGTGCGTCTTTATGGGGTTGTATGATCCCTTATGCGTCCTCGTTGTTGAAAGACAAGGTTTCTTCTGGTACGTAATCCCGAGTTCGCTTCTCCCTTGTGATCGACACCTTGGTGCGTTTTAATACTGGCCCTTGGGGAATATCGACCCCTCCAACAATCATGTGAATGACGTGTTGTAATTCTTCTTGCTTGTTCTGTCTGTTGAAATCTCTGTTTCTGAGGTGATTCTTGGCTCGGTCACTTAAGAATTCCCGAAGGTTCCCTTTGTTGAACAACCGGGCTACTTCCTCCCTCAGCTGTCTGCAAGTTTCTGTTCTATGGCCACGGGTGCCATGATACTTGCACATTTGGTTGGGATTTCTCTGGGCTGGATCGGTCAGGAGAGGTCGAGGCCATCTAGTATCCTTGATGCATCTGATAGCCGATACGATGGCGGATACATCAACACTGAAGTTATATTCTAACAGTCGTGGTGCTTCTTTGGGACCAACATTCCTATCGAAACTAGTCTTTCTCATGAGACCTAGAGAGATCTGGCCTCGATCATTTTTCCCTTCACCTCGAAAAGGATTGCGCCCAGATCTGTTGCCTCTACGATCTCCATTATATGGATGGTAACGATCCCTGTTCGACCATGGTTCTCGATCAATGTACCTTTTGACTCTATCGATAGTCCTAATAGGATAAACGAACCCAAAAGGAGTCTCCAGCAGGTCGTCTTCGACTCTAATCTTCGATTGGTACTGATTATGCACATCGGCTCAGGTAACAACTGGGTATTCAATCAAGTTCTGCTTTAACTGATGTGAAGCCACTGACCTTCGTACATTTAGTCCTTGAGTGAAGGCTTGAACGGCCCAATCATCAGCGACCAGTGGTAGATCCATTCGTTCCATTTTGAACCAAGACACAAACTATCTAAGCATCTCGTTATCTTTCTGCATTACCTTGAAGAGGTCCGACTTCCTAGTCTCTACCTTTAGGTATCGGAGTGTGGTTTAATAAAAGAATATGCAAGCATGGAAAAAGAATCAATAGAGTTAGGTGGTAAATTATGGTACCATATCATCTCTCCGTTTGACAGGGTCTCCCAGACTTTCTTCAACAATATGCACTCGATCTTGTCATCCTCCAAATCATTCCCCTTAATCGCACATGTGTAATAAGTGACATGCTCGTTGGGGTCGGTTGTTCCATTATACTTGGGAATCGGTTTGGGAGCCGCGCTCGGGGGGAAGGGCTTTTTTATGAACTTCTTTGAATCCAAACCCTTCAATATCAGTGATGCCTCCGAGATCTGATCAATCCTTGAATTATAGGGTTCCACCTTCTCGTCTTCAATCTTTTTTTTCCCTGATTCAACTCGCTTTGTTAGTTCCTCGAGCATCTTTATGATTGCAGGATCGGTCCCTGATTCATTTCTGTTCGATCTCCTTGAAATTGATTCGGCCCAGTGAACAACTTCCTGGGACGACTCGGGATCGATCCTGCTTGGAGCATGGTTCTGATTTAGAAGTTGTGTTATTGCAGCTTGTTGAGCCTACACCATCTCGAATATCACCCGAAGGTGATTCTGCCTTCTTCACCGCCCTGTGTTCTCTGACCGGCCGATCGAACATCCCTGTAGATGCTACTCTCAGGATCGACAACCAAATTTGCATTAATGGCAACATGGAAATTTACCTCGATTGGGTCTACGGTTGGAACTATATCGAGGATAACTGGAGGTAC
Source organism: Nicotiana paniculata (assembly GCA_005239505.1). Classification (NCBI taxonomy): domain Eukaryota; kingdom Viridiplantae; phylum Streptophyta; class Magnoliopsida; order Solanales; family Solanaceae; genus Nicotiana; species Nicotiana paniculata. The sequence goes on along the minus strand of ML336813.1, from coordinate 14,888 downwards.
TTTATTCCTTGGGGCGGCTATATTCTCATTTTCGTCATGATGACCGAGGTCATTGTCCATTTGTATGGGTGCTTCTTGAGAGTTTGACATGTTGATCCTGGAATCAAAGATACTCATAAGAACAAGTGTAAAATAGTGTGTGTTATGAAGGTTAGTACCAGGCAATCACTATTATCCTTATCCCCACGATGGGCGCCAAACTGTTTACCCTAAAAATGGATAACAATTGAATTTATATGTGGTTTTAAGGATACGTGATATAACTTGACACAAACTGAGAAAATATATGAACTGATATTGATATTGACTGTAAAAGAAATAAATGCAAACCAAACGAAATGTATAGCTCGGCCCTCGAGTTATATCAGCCTCGAACCAAGTGAAGATTATATCAATATATGAATAGAGAAACAAAATATTGAAAGCTAAAAGAAGGCAGTGTATTGCGCGAATGTGATGATGTTTTACAAATGATCAGACCTGCTTTTTATAACAGGGGAGTCCTACTTTTATTACGACTCGAAATACAATAAGAAATCTCATGGTTGGCTAATTAACCGGCCTCACCTTGATACGTGCAAAGATTTTCGTCGTGATCCTTGCTCGATTATGGTTATTTCGATTTACCATTATTTGACTAGGTAAACTTCCATCGGTCTTGCTCTATCTCTATTTTGCTTGGTCTCGATCTTGGCCAGTCTCGACCTTGATCAGTCTCTGGGTTACGAGCTCAACAATCTAACTTCTCACTATGGCTCGATATAACACGAGGCTGAACCTTGACCTATCATGTTCCAGTCTCGATTAGTCATACGAAAGGAATGCCCGTTTTGACTGTATACATGCAGGATAAATAACTTCAACATGAATTAGCATGAAGTTTTAGCTTCAAGGTGAAACAACTTCATGCTATATTAGCATGAAGTTTTAGCTTCAACATGAAACAACTTCATGCTATATTGATATGAAGTTTTAGCTTCAAGGTGAAACAACTTCATGAAAGTGTGATTCTGAAGATGAATCTGGACAAGTTTCTGGTTTTGATAAAGCTGCTGATAGGAGAGGAGGAGATCTTCTTTCACGAATGAGGTTGCAGATCACGCGATTAATATTTTGTCAGGGGTATACTTGTCATATTATTACAGATTTTTTGTCAGCTGGCTACCAAATCAATAATTTTTAAAAATAGGGTACATGTTAAAAGGTGACACAAATATAAGGTACGACTGCAAAATGACCCTTATTCAAGCACCACCAACTTTATTAAGCAAAATTCATTTATAACCCATCGGCCCAAACATATATTACCCGGTAGCCCAAAAATTACAATATATATTTTATAGTCCAAAAGTAATTCTATTGGCTAGACCAAAAGTAATTAACTAAGAGGCTCAGATCGGCAAAGAAATATCTCACCGCCGATCCTCGTAGATGCTCCGCCGCTTTAATCACCGCCATCATCGACTGTTTCAACCCATCAATTATAATTTTCAAATTCCGAAGCTTCCCCATCAACAAGCAATCCCCCTTTTTTCATCTCTGATTTTAGCTTCTTCAATTTTTCCCTTGCTTTAGTGTTAAATTTTGGCCTATTGACAGTTTAATTGTGAAACACATTAATTCATGCATTCGAAAGTTGATAACTCGATTCCAAAAAAAGGAGGAATTGGCTAAGAACAAAATGTTACCTCAGAGGCAAGAACAACAGCATCCTTATCGAGATACAGAGTAAAATGGCTAGTCAAATTAGAACTACCCGTCAACCATTTTCCGGCGGGTACATACAGCAGCAAACCACCGTCTGATTGAAACTGACTCAAGTGATCAACGACCATTTTAAAAGCTTTAGTGTTCAACGTCGTTCTGTCACCAACTCCACCAAAATCCGTCAATGAAGCGGTGTGTGCTCTGCAACTAAAAATTCCGTTGTCTTTAATTCCTGCATTTTATTTCTACATCTTAAATTCTGCTCTTCGTATTATCTCGCTAGTACATCTTGTCGACTAATTAGAAAACTAGTCAACTTATAGCGATTAAAATATAAAAATAAACAATTCAACCCCCCCCCCCCTTGTACTTTCATTTATAAGTAACTGTAAGTCCATTTCTTCACTCAGCAGTTTATTCTGGATAGTGTTGCAAAGGGGAACTAATTCCTTGGTAATTTATTCAGAGGATGGAATATAGTGGACTTCAGCATAATATATCGCAGTTCCAGCATAATATACTGGTCCAGCATAATATGCTGGAAGTTCATAAACATATTCTCTAATCTCCAGTATATTATGATGGAACTTTCCCTGTGTTGGAGTTCCAGCATAATATGCTGGAAGTTCGTACACATGTGCACTAATATCCAGTATATTATGCTAGAATTTTCCGTGTTGCAACAAAATAGTGACTATTTTTCAATGACTTGCAAACGCATGCTATTTTCTAATTACCAGTCCGAAAACTGGCTAGCCCGTGCTATTTTCACATTGTACTTCTAATTATTATTACTACATATTTTATATATATATAGACTTACCTGCAATAGGTGTTTTCACTCCTTATGTTTCATTTTATATGACACTATTTCATTTAGTCTGTTCAAAAAAGAATGATATACTTTTAGGTGTATTTGATTAAAATCTTAATGAGAAAAAGAGGCGCACAAAGTTAAGCTACATTATTAGTTAGCAAGGGCGGTTCTAGGGTAAAGCAAGTAAAGATTTTGCCTTAGACCTCCAAATATTTAAGGCCCCAAAAAAAAGAAGCACTACTATATTTTTATACAATATATACTTTATAATCTATATTTATATAATATTTAATAAAATATTTCAAAATTTTGATAATTTTTAAAATTTGATGGAGATAGGATTGAGTGAGTTAATAGGATAAATGTTTCCTCTCACTGAATTAAATAATATATTTACCTTCTTACAAATTCTATTTTTCGTCCTCCTCACGATTTTACTTTCTAATTTTAACTCAAATTCTCTAGATTAACTTTTCTTTTCTTTCACATTTGATTGATCCACACACCAGAAAGCAAGTTATTTTGTGTCTCATCTTTTTTAACTAAGAAATACACGAGACAAATGTCGCAAGGTTCAAACCCTGATGAATAATGGGCTCACCCCTTTACCATTTTCACTTAAAGGAGGAATTCAATATCATATGGCGTGCGCCTAACCCATACATCATGAGTTGTGCTCTCAACACTAGATCAAAGCCATGTAGGGTTTTTTGTGTCTCAATATTATATGTGTCACACCTCCTTTTTTCTGAGGGGATATGGAGTTTTTCTAATTTAAGTGACATTAATCAAAATGAGATTATTTAATTAATCAGAGTCGCCACTTGGATAATTTTATGGTGTCCCAAATCACCAGTTTGTTTTAGAATCCCAAATCAAGGAAACTGACTCTATTTTTAGACCGCAAACATAGAAGACGGGGTAAGGAATTCTGTTAACCCGAGAGAAGGTGTTAGGCATTCTCGGGTTCCGTGGTTTTAGCACGATCGCTCAACTATTATTAATTGGCCTAATTGTCTGGTTTAATACACATTTGAAACCTATTGTGCATTTTTACTTTTTGACCGCTTTCAGTATTTATGGAATTTATTTGAACAAGTCACGTCGTCGCGCACTCGTTTGTTTTATATACATTGAGAATCGTGCCATGTGAAATGCACCCACGATCCACAACATGTTAATTTTTATTATTATTTGAAGTTATGGTCGAGTCACGTGAAACGCATACTCGAATTGAATGTATTATCATGACTATGACACAGGAACCGTACCCATAGTCACGATGATTTATTATTAATCGCGCCTAAAGCAAGCTACGATGTTCATGAGTGATTATTTTCCTAAAGCTTGTTTTGTAAAACTACTCAACTTTATAAAAATTTCAACACATGCTAAATATAGAATTAAATTTTTTTCTTTTAATCTTAAATTATACTTTTATTATGGATTTAAATCCTTGTGATTGACTTTTGAGTTACTTATCTATTTATAAATAATTGGATATACAATTAGGGGAATGTTAATAATTGTAATATTATTAATTATTAAAAGTAGGTATAATTAAATACTAGTTAAGTCAAAACCAAAATAAGGGGAAAAAAAAGGAAGCACGTGCATTAGCCCATAAAGGTTGTGGAATGCAAAGGATTAAGAAAAGGCTCATACAAGAAAAGAACATTGTTCTGTTTAAGCAGCAAACGCAAGTCACACAGGCAACAAAACAAAAAATTCTAGGGTTCTTTACAAATCACTAATTATTGAACTCAGGTATATAAAATTCCCTATTGTCAATTATCCTACAGCGGTAATAGGTAAGAATTGAATAGTTAATTTACTTATTTTTCTGTATGAACAGTAAATTTCATGTTTAGGTGAGAAACTTTAAAATTGATTAAAATTCACTGGTTGTGGTAGAATCGATTGTTTGACTGGTTTCAATTGGACTAGGGCCTACGTATTGGCTCAAGAAGTTTTGAGGTGAGTTAATATAACCCTTTATTAAAGTGGTTTAACTCACAAAAGCATTCATACAAGGTGTTTGATGAATTCCTTAAAAGAGTTTATATGTATGTAATTGGAGCGAGTGAGTACCTATTAACTTAGAATCGTTCTAGCAAAAGTTTAGATGATTTATTATGATATATGTGCATAAATTTTCAGATTTTTGTGTTATTCTTATATGCCATTTTCATTTTAAAAATTTATGAAGAAGCAAGAACCTTTAGAAATACTTTTGAATGTTTATTTCATTCTTATGCCATGGTTTACATTTAAGGATGCCAATATGAGTATGTATAGGATGTTCCAGAAAAGATTTAGACTTGAAAAGTCACAAAAAGAAGTTTTAGAAAGAAAAGATTTTTGGGAGTATCCTTTATTCTGAGAAGGGGTCATCGTCCAGGCCGAGGGTCCTTACCAAGGCGTTGACTTCCTGAAACTACTTATGCCAAAGTAGGGAGCACACGAGCCGATGATCTCGTTGCTGAGAATTTACTTAGCCAGGCTAAGGTATGATACATGAGCGTTGAGAACCATGAAGCGAGTGGCACCTCGTGGATTAGGCCTATTCGATCAGGTTGGGATCGAACCCGTGCTGATCACACGTGACTAAGACAGAAATAGGTCAAGATAGTTGGAAATCTCGAAGTATAAAGTGAAGTATTTTTTTATGAGAAAGAAAAAGAAATAATTTCTTTTAGAATATTCATAAACTAGTTTATTGCAATTATTTTAGAATTGTTCTTAGAAGATTTTTGTTTCGATGCCTTTAGAATCATTGCTTGTAATGTATATTTTATTATAGTTTCATCCCCTGTTGTTGAGATTCAATGAGTACAATGTATGGTACTGACGTTCTCTTTTGGGAACCTACGTTGGTCTGCAGTATAACGTAGGAACCGGTTTTGCAGGAAAGCAGGCTACATGTTAGGACTTCCCTCACTTCCAGTGCACCATGGTGAGCTTCGCTTTTGTTCGTGGAGTACTCCTTTGAGTCGTCATTATTTAGCTATTTCTTTTTTTACTTAGAGAACTGGCCAGGAAATCTCATGTACTGAGCAGTGCATCAGTTTATCAATAAAGGCTTTATAGACACAATCGATCGGTTAAGATTCAGGTTTTTATTAATAACTTTGCAATATTTCAGTAGTTAGTACGAATAATTTTTTGGAGTTGGTTTATTTTAGATATTTAACTTAATTAAAAGTATTTGGTTAAAGTATTTCCTTTGTTGCATATAAATTTTGAGGTTATAATAGTTTTGTTAAGCAAAATTGGTTCGCTCGGTCAAATTTAGCGACCGGTTGCCGGTCACGACTTATTCAGAAAATGGGTCGTGACAAACTTAGTATCAGAGCGTCAGGTTTATGGAGTCCTAGGGATCTATGAAGCCGTGTTAGTAGAGTCTTGTTTATAGGTATGAAGCGTGCCGTACTTATAAACAGGAGGCTACAAGCATTTAGGAAAAGTATCATTTTTTTCATACTTTAGATCATGCAGTAGAGCCTACCTCTAAGAAAGTATCTAACGTATTCGTTTCTCCAAAACTCGCAGAAATGGCTCGTACTTGCAACGTTGACACTAACACTCAGGATGCTGCTCAAGAAACTATTGCTACTATTGTGGCTCAAGGTACAACTAATAAGGCTTCAACTCAGAAAAGGAAGAGTAAATCCACAAAAGGGGTTCAAGTACCCCGGGTTGAACATGAAGAAGGGGTGAAGCATGATGATCCAATACCTCAGGATCCAGTGCCGCCCCTAACAACAACTTCGACTCACACATCTATATCTCCAGAGGTGGGTCAGATGTTTAATGTTGTCAACAATGCTATGGAGATGTTTAAAGCCTTCATGGTCAATCAGAATGAGAGAAGAGATGATATTCCACCTCAAACAAATAGACAGAACAATTTTGATTCCTCAAGAGTGAATGAATTTTTGAAGTTGAGTCCTCCATTGTTCCATAGTTCTATAGCTGATGAAGATCCAATGTTGTGGCTGGAGGGTGTCAAGAAAGCCCTCCGAGCGATGAAGGCATTTGATGATGAAACTGTTGAGCTGGATGCTTACCATCTTAGAGATATGACTGGCGCTTGGTTTGAGATGTGGGAAAAGGAAAGAGATGAAGATGATGGTCCGCCTACTTGGGAAGAATTTGAAGAGGCCTTCATGGCTAACTTTATCCCGAAAATAGGGAAGCTAAGGCTACAGAGATTGAATAGCTCAAACAACGGAATAAAACTGTCCAAGAGTATTACATGGAATTCATAAGGTTGACTAAGAATGCTCCTCACATGGTTAAGACAGAAAAAGAAAAAATTCGCAGGTTTGTTGGTGGTTTGGCTTACCACATTAAGGATATGACATCAGTTGCAGCGGTAGGAATTGCAACTTTCTCCTCTGTTGTGGAATTTCCCAAGCACTTCGAAAAAGACAGACAACAAAGGGGAGAAGAAAAAAGGCATAACAAGAAAGCTCGGACATCGGGCACGTTTAATGGTACATCCAGCGGAGGTGGAAGGGGTTCCTCTAATAAGGGGTCATTAGCACCAGCTCAGTCCAGTCATCAGTCAGGTGGTGGGTCTTTCTTCAGACGTACTCAAAGTTATGGAAACCAGTCTTTCCAGAATCAGAATTTTAGGACACCATTCTCACATAGCCACAGTCATGCTGAGAAACATTCACACCAACAAGGTCTTTGTGGAACATATAAGCAGCAACATTCAGGTGAGTGCAAGCTCGGGTTTCATGGTTGCTATCATTGCGGAGATATTGGTCATATAAAGGCCAACAACCCAAAGTTGCAACATAATTTTGGTGGTGGATCAACTCGTCCTTCTAGTTCCTCAACTACTACAGTTGCACCACCACAAGCTCGTGGTTCTCATAATCAGGCCGGTCATAGAGTAGGTAGAGGTGCAGATTGAGTTACTCAAGGAGGGGGACAACCACGTTTGTTTTCTACATTTGATCTTCAGAGTGCAGGGGCATATGCAAAAGTTATTACAAGTATACTTCTAGTCTACTCAAATAATTCTTATGCCATAATTGATCCAGGTTTAACGTTTTCATATATGACTCCATACTTTGCAATTAACCTCGGGCTAGAACCGGAACAACTTAGTGATCCATTCCTAGTATCTACTCTAGTTGGCGAGTCAGTGAAAGTCACAAGAGTCTATAGAGATTGTGTAGTTTCAGTCCAAGGTCGCAGCACCGAGGCCAATCTCATAGAGCTAGAAATGGTGGATTTCAATGTTATCGTGGGTATGGATTGGTTGTCTTCCTGCTATGCCATGTTAGATTGTCGTGCCAAGATAGTTAGGTTCCAATTTCCAAATGAAGAAGTCTTAGAGTGGAAGGGAAGTTCAGCATCACTGGTAGGTAGGTTTATTTCTTACCTTAAGGCACACCGAATGATCGATAATGGGTGTCTCGCCTATTTGGCTCACATCATTAATCCAGAATCAGAACCACCAACTCTTCAATCTGTGTTAGTTTTTGGAGAATTCCCAGATGTTTTCCCAGATGACCTTCTCGGGCTTCCTCTTGAAAGAATCATAGACGTTAGCATTGATCTCATGCCATACACTCAGCCCATATCTATACCTCCTTATAGGATGGCCTATCAGAATTTAATGAGTTGAGAGAACATAAAAGACCTTCTTGACAAGGTCTTCATCAGGCCGAGTGTTTCACCGTGGGGGGCCTCAGTCCTGTTTGTCAAGAAGAAATATGGTTCTCTCATAATGTGCGTCGACTATTGGCAGTTGAATAAAGTTACTATTAAGAACAAGTGCCCACTGCCAAGAATTGATGATTTATTTGATCAACTTCAGGGTGCAAAGTACTTTTCAAAGATAAACCTGAGGTCGGGGTACCATTAATTGAGAATCAGAGAAGAGGATATATCTAAAACAACCTTTAGGACTCGTTACATGCACTATGAATTTCTAGTAATGTCCTTCGGGTTGACAAATGCTCCAGCTGCATTCCTAGACCTCATGAACAAAGTTTTCAATCCATTCCTTGATACCTTTATTATCGTGTTTATAGACGATATTTTGGTATACTCTAAGAGCAAGGATGAGCATGCCTCAGGATAGACTTGCAGACCTTGAAAGAGAATGAGCTTTATGCCAAGTTTTCAAAATGTGAGTTCTGGTGCAGTTAGTGGAATTCCTAGGCCACGTGGTATCTAGTGAAGGCATGAAAGTGGACCCTCAGAAGACCGAAGCAGTCAAGAACTGGCCAAAGCTGACAACACCAACCGAAATCAGGAGTTTCTTGGGCTTAACCGACTACTATTAAAGGTTTGTAGAGGGGTTTTCCTCACTTGCAACTCCATTAACTAAGTTGACTCAGAAAGGAGTTAAGTTTCAGTGGTCAGACGTTTGTGAGAAGGGTTTTCAAGAGTTAAAGAAGAGGTTGACCACTGCACCTATGTTAACCTTGCTGACAGGTTCGGGTGGGTTCACAGTGTATTGTGATGCCTCCAGAGTTGGTCTCAGTTGTGTTCTTATGCAATATGGAAAAGTTAATGATTATGCTTCCAAGCGGTTAAAAAATCGTGAGAAGAATTATCCCACACACGACTTAGAGCTTGCAGCAGTGGTGTTTTAATTAATGATATGGTGACACTACCTTTATGGCGAGCATTCTGAAGTGTTTACATCTCACAAAAGCCTCCAGTACATTTTCAAGCAAAGATAATTAAATTTGAGACAAAGAAGGTGAATCGAGCTATTGAAAGATTATGACATCAATATTCTTTATCACCCAGGAAAAGCTAATGTGGTAGCAGATGCACTTAGTAGGAAGTCAATGGGTGTCTTGTCCTATCTTGCAGTACAAAGGCGATCTTTGGGTTGAGAAATTCAAAAACTAGCAAATGATAGAATTAGATTGGATGAGATCTAAGAACGAGGTATAACTGCTTATGCCTTAGCACAATCCTCCCTTGTTGTACATGTTAAGGCTAATCAAGACAAAGATCCATGCTTAGTAAAGTTAAAAGAAGGATCCAGAAAGAAATCACTGCTTTCACTCTAGGAAGTGAAAGAGTTTTGAAGATGAATGAACGGTTATGTGTGCCTGATGTAGATGGTCTGAGAAAGGCCATAATGGAAGAAGCTCACATCACTAGGTACTCTATCCACCCAGTTGCTACAATAACATATCTGGACTTGGAAGAGTTTTATTGGTGGAAATGCATGAAGAAGCAAGTAGCAGATCATATGGATAAATGTTTGACTTTCTAGCAAGTCAAAGCCGAGCATCAGAGGCCCGGTGGCCTAGCTCAAGATATAGAGATACCACCGTGGAAATGGGAGATGATTAATATGGATTTCGTTATGTCTACCATACACATACCGCAAGCATGATTCAATTTGGGTTATTGTAGACCGACTGATAAAGTCAGCGCATTTACTACCAGTAAAGACGACAGATTCTGCAGAGCAGTATGCACATTTGAACATAAAAGAAATAGTCTGATTGCATGGTACTCTAGTTTCAATCATATCTGATGGAGGCCCTCAATTCACGACGTCTTTTTGGCAACTATTTCAGAAAAGATTAGGTACCAAGGTAAATTTGAGCACCGCTTTCCATCCACAGACAGATGGCCGGTCAGCAAGGACCATTCCGACACTCAAGATATGTTGCGTGCATGTGTTATAGATTTTTGAGGTAATTGGGATGATCACTTGCCACTTATAGAATTTGCTTACAATAACAGCTATCAGGTCAACATTGGTATGGCTCCTTATGAAGAATTGCATGGGCGAAGATGTAGGTCTCTAGTGGGTTGGTTTGAACCAGCAGAGGTGCGGTTGATTGTTCTAAAGTTTGTTTGTGAGGCCTTAGAGAAAGTTCAGCTAATTTGACAAGGACTGAAAGCGGCTCAGAGTCGTCAAAAGTCTTATTCTGACAAGAGGCATCGTGAATTAGAATTCATGGATGGTGATAAGGTGTTTTTGAAAGTTTCACCAATGAAAGGATTTATGAGGTTTGGTAAGAAAGGGAAACTTAGTCCTAGATTTATTGGGACTTATGAAATTCTAGAAAAGAAAGGAAACGTGGCTTATGAGTTAGCTCTGCCCATTGAGTTGTCCTCTGTTCATCCTGTCTTTCATGTGTCAATGCTTAGGAAGTAAATTCATGACGAGTCGCATATAATACCTGCCGACACCATAGAAATTAAAGAAGGCTTGACTTATGATGAGGTACCTATAGAAATTCTCGATAGGCAAGTAAGAAAGTTGGGAACAAAAGATATAGTATCAATAAAAGTTTTGTGGAGTAATCATGATTCAAAAGAGGCTACGTGGGAGGTCGAGGAAGATATGAAGAAGAAATATCCTTATTTATTTGAAGAACAAGGTATGTGAACCTAGGTTTGGCTTGACATTTATATTTCATTTAGTAAATACAAGTTAGCATGTATTTATGTCCTTACTAGATTACACTTTGTTGTTGAAGTAATTTAGTTTCTGTCAGAGTATATTTAGTCATTAAATAAATTAGTACAATGCAGAGTACATTTAACATATTAAAGTTATTTACTTGTTGTTGGAGTGTTGTGCTTTAGATTTTGGTTGGTTATTGTGGTACCTCCTCGCCGGAGTGTGAGTAATTAGTCTATGAGTTGTGTATGGTGCCTATGAATGGAAAGTTATGGTATATTTAGTTGTTATTTGTGTAGTTTTAGTATTGGTGAGAGGGATATTTTTTTTGGATAGTCCAATTTACAAGGATACTCTGCCGAAATTTTTGAAAATTTAGGGAGTTAGCCGAACTTTTGAGTCCCTTGGGAAAATGAGTAATGCTAAGAAAACTCAAAAAGTTCAAGTGAGTAGTGCTAGAAACATTCGAGGATGAATGATTTTAAGGAGGGCAGATTGTAACACTCATCAAATCTATAAAGTTTTCAACACATGCTAAATATAGAATTTAATTTTTTTTCTTTTAACCTTAAGTTATACTTCTATTACGAATTTAAAGCCTTGTGATTGACTTTTGAGTTACTTCTCTATTTATAAATAATTGGATATAAAATTAGGGGAATATTAATAATTTTATTATTATTAATTATTAAACGTAGGTATAATTAAATACTAGTTAAGTAAAAAAAAAAGGGAAAACAAAAAAAATAAGGAAGCACATGCCTTAGACCATAAAGGGGTGTGGGATGCAAAGGAATAAGCAAAGGATTATACAAGAAACAGAACGTTATTCTGTTTACGCAGCAAACACAAGGTATGCAGACAACAAAAATAAAAATTCTAGGGTTCTTTACAAATCACTAATTCTTGAACTTAGGCGTATAAAATTCCCTATTGTCAATTATCCTATAGTGGTATTAGGTAAGAATTGAATAGTTAATTCCCTTATTTTTCTATATGAATAGTAAATTTCATGTTTAGATGAGAAACTTTAAAATTGATTAAAATGCACGGGTTGTGGTAGAATCAATTGTTTGATTTGTTTCAATTAGAGTGAGGCATACGTATTGGCTCGAGAAGTTTTAAGGTGAGTTGATATAATCCTTTACTAAAGTGGTTTAACTCATAAAATCAGGCATACAAGGTGTTTGATGAATTGCTTAAAGAGTTTATATGTACGTAATTGGAGCGAGTGAGTACCTATTAACTTAGAATTGTTCTAGCGAAAGTTTAGATGATTTATTATGATATATGTGCATAAATTTTCAGATTTTTGTGTTATTCTTATATGCCATTTTCATGTTGAAAATTTATAAAGAAGAAAGAATAATTAGAAATGTAACGACCCGACCATTCGTTTTGTGTATCAGGACCCTGTTCCCCTAATTGAAACTTCCTGTAGCGGCTTATTATGACTTATGACTTACGGGGATGGGTGGTTGGGGATTCGGAAGCGTTTAGAGTGGTATAGGAACAATTGGTTCATTAAGGTTGGCCTTTAAGGCTAAAGTTTGACTTCGGTCAACATTTTTAGTAAACAACCTCGGAATCGAGTTTTGACGGTTCCGGTAGCTTCATAGTGATAATTTCGGACTTGGGCGTATGTTCGGAATGGGTTTTGGATGACCCGGGGGCGTTTCGGCGTCCAATATCAAAATTAGAGTTTCCTTAAGTTTGAAATTTGGTTGGGAACATGTTTTGTGTTATCGAGGTCTGAACAGAATTCCGATACCAGAAATAGTTCCGTTATGTCATTTATGACTTGCTTGCAAAATTTGGTGTCATTCCGAGTAGTATAGGTCAGTTCGGCGCATTGAAAGCGAATTCTAGAACTTTAAGTTCAAAGTTTGATTCAATTTGGTTTTGGGGTCGAATTCTTAGTTTCGTTGTTGTTTTCCATGTTTCAAAAATTCAAGCGAGTCCGTATCATGAATACAGACCTGCCAGTGCCTTTGGACGGGGTCCCAAGGGGCTCGGGTGAGTTTCGGACCCCTTAAAGTTAACTTCAAAAACCAATTTTTTCACTGATTGGTTTCCTTCAGTGCGATCACAGGTGCATTGATACGATCGCATAGAAGGAACTGGGCAGGGGTGGTGAATGCCCCGTGCGTTCGCACAAAAGGCACCGCGATCGCGATGGGTTGGGCTCCTGAGCCAGTGCGATCACACACCCTATCCGCGTTCGCACAATAGCCCAGCCTTGGGCCAGCCCATCTATTCCTTACCCTGTGCGTTCGCATGTCTCTCTCCGCGTTTGCACAGAAGGCCCATGAGGGCCTGGTCACTTAAAGCTCTGCGATCGCACTGCCCAGGCTGCGATCGCATAGAGTAGACCACTGGGCAGTGTGTTCTTATATACGTGATTTAATTCATTTCCTCATCTTATTCTTCTTCCTTGGGATGATTTCCAGCATTCAAGAGGGGCAAACGACCTAGTTATTGAAGGTAAATAAATTCTACTCTAATATTAGCTTCATGCATGGATTACAAGCTAAATTAACTACTTAAATTAGTGAAAACTAAGGATATGGGGTAGTAACCTAGGGCTTTTGAAAATATAGAAAATTACCCGTCAATTAGCTATGAAATCAAGTAAAAATATTCTGTGGGAGAGTCCAATCAAAAAAATAATAAAACCCCAAAAACGAAAAACGCTCTGTCCTCTCTCCTCTCTCTAGCGTTCATGGAGCTTTGAGAGCAGCCATGGCTGCCATCGCCTCTCCCCAGCTTCATGCTGTGGGAGAGTCCAATCAAAAACCTAGTGAAACAAACCATAATCCTAATCCAAAACAAACATATGCTGCTCGAACAGTTAACAACAAATCTGCCGCGTCGGACTCGAAAACTGAGTTACGTCCAGTCAAGGTTATTCATGGAGAACCAACAGTGGAATTCACCATTGAAGAGGTTAATGCATTCACCATTGAAGAAGGACTACATCAAGCTTTAATTCTGAAATTTTCTTATGGAAAACCAGATCTTCAGGAGTTGAGACAAGCTATTCCAAAACAATTTGACGTGAAGGGATATTGCAACGTTGGGCAACTTGAATATCGACACATCTTGGTAAGATTTGATCTTTTTGATGATTTTGTCCAGGCATTTTCGAGAACTACTGGTTATATTACATCAAAAGGAGAAGAATTCGATTTTAGAACTTTCCCATGGACAATGGGATTTAATCCACGTGAAGAAACATCAAGAGCAGTGGTATGGATTTCGTTACCAGATTTGCCGGCAAATTTCTTCGCAAAAAAGTCGTTAATGTCCATAGCTTCAGCAGTGGGAAATCCATTAGCAGTGGATAAAGCGACTCAAGATAGAACGCGACCAAGTACGGCGAGGGTTAAGGTGTTACTTGATTTACTGGACAAACATCCTAAGCGTGTTAGAATAAATATAGTGGATTCAATTTCTGGAAGGTTAGTTGAACATTACCAACAGATAGTATATGATAATCTCCCTAAATTCTGTACATGTTGTAAACATCAAGGACATGATGAAAAATCATGTCGTTGGAGGATTGACAAAAATAATGAAGATGCTGCACGNAAGACGAACTGGTAATATGAACACTGATCGAGCAGTGACTAATGTTATTGTAGCTGCTGTTTCAAAATTTGATAAGGGTCCAGTTAAAGCTTCCAGGGATGTCCCTGCTAAGGCAGCATTAGCGACGATCTTCAATGCAGTTAATCCTGTGGTGCAGGCCTATGATGAGCTACATGTTTCTAAAGGTGCAATTATATCAACTGATACAGGCTTAGTTGATCGACAAGCTGATCGAGTTGATGCTTCTGCACAATTTGGTAGGGAAAAAGATGATATGGAAAAGGATGGTACCTTGAAGGCTGAAATTAATCAAGCTGAGACCAGTCAACAAATTGAAAAGGTAACATCTGTGTTATTACAATGTGC
>ML336810.1:0-13713 GCA_005239505.1 Nicotiana paniculata | reverse complement strand
AGCCAGAATAAATGGTGAAGTTTTTAATCTTCAAACCAATCTGACACAATCAGAATTAATAAAAGGTGAGGTTTTTAATCTTCTAACCGAGTAATATCTGATACCGGATCTAATAAACGGTGAAGTTCTTCAAACTGAGTAATATGTGACACAATCAAATTTAATAAACGATGAAGTTTTCAATCTTCTAACCGAGTAATATTTGATACCTGATCTAATAAATGGTGAAGTTTTTAATCTTAAAACCGAATAATATGTGACACAATCAAATTTAATAAACGATGAAGTTTTTAATCTTCAAATCGAATAATAAATTGGAGTAAAAAATCACTAAGATTTAATCTCTAGAACGAGTATAAAGTCACTTAGACTTTAACTTCCGATAAATGAGTAGAAAGTCATGAACAACCCCTTGCTTGGACTTGGTAAATTTCATCTGGATTCGCCCCCTTGCCTTGATTTAATTTGGCTTCGCTGCGCCCTGAATCAATCAAAAAGCTTATTGATTTGATTCATCCCATTTCATTTATTTGGGCGAAGAATTTAATCTCAACGACCGAGTAAAAAATCATGCAGATTTTGATCTCGAAGCAGGAGTAGAAAATCACGAAGATTTTTATTCTCCATAACGGGTATAGAAAATCACGAGAATTTTAATTCCCCTTTTAAATGGTTTTCCAACTAAACCATGATGACACTTTAAACAGTTTGATCTCTTTCTCTAATCAAACACATATATGTTCATCTTTATATGTCATATTCATGATCTCAAAAATATTTTCAAGTATTAGTGTAAGCCTAGTTCATATCTTACAATCTTGAAAATAGTATTTCATATTATTCATGCATGCTAATCAGATTGTATATAAACAAATCATTTTCATTTGATAAAACAAAACTAAACCTTTAATAATATGTTATTCCTAATCATCACAAGATGCAAATTGAATATATTTTGAGATCATCATGTAATGCATATCTACTCTTAACATTTGTAGAAATTGGATTTCATAAATCACATAGTTTTGAGGTGTATTCAACCACCATCTAAGAGTTCATCATTCAATGAGAATACTTACTTCGTTCACACGATTACTGGATTTGGTTTCTGGTGACAAATCGTGTATCCACGCCATCACACTATTTGAGCTCTCCGACATTATCATTTTGCATTGGATAAGTGAGATTTCAATTAGTTATGTATGAAAGAATTTCAGAATGAAAATAAAGGTTGGATTCCTCCTTGGTAACCGTCCAACCACATTAACCGATTTTGTCACTTCCTTCTTTTTGATATACAGACAAACCATTGTCATGCCTTTTCCAAGTCACTAGATTAATATGCAGTAGACTTCAATGCCATCGTTGAATATTTGAGAATGTTTCAACATTTCTTTTCTCAACTTAATTGGTATTATCCTCACAAGTATAACAACTTCTAAATGCCAAACCCATTGATTTCACGCTACTTTTCCAAAAGAACAAGAACAAAAAATCTTTCTTTGCCACGCTTTGTAAGTTGAAGTGCCAAGAATTCCAAATAAACAATTTTGGTTTTTACTCCAACAACCAGATGTTAAGACAAACATAGAAAACAACATAAATTCCTTAAGGTTGTTGGTATTACTGTGTTCAAAATCAGAAAATCATAGAAGCAAACAAACGTTAGTTCAATAAACAACTTGTAAAATAATTCTGAGCCCACTGAATTCACAATGTGTCCTTAAAGAATTTAATCACCTCACTGTTGCCCAAGGTATACGAATTAATTCCTCCCATGATAGAACAAAATAACTATTCTGTGATAGCGGCACTTCAAATCACAGAACTTCAGCGAACTCAACAAACGGAACAAATCACACTTGACACTTATGTTTATTTAGAAAATAATGCAATAAAGTAGAAAAGAGGGGAGATTATTTCAGATTTAGATTTTCCATGTATGAAAATGAGGCCAAGCCTCTAAATGAAAGGGTGAGATGAAGAGGCGCAATCCAAGAGGTACCTCTTCCATTTTTCATTCACTCCCTTAATAAAAACGCAACATATATGAAATGGAGGGTAGTGGCTACATTACTCCTAAGAGCTTTGAGTCGACTTGGTGAGTCAACTTCCATTGATAACTGCACAGCTATGATTCGGAGATTTGATGTCAACGGAGATGGAGTTCTCAGCTTTGATGAATTCAGAGTTATGATGACAACTTAGAAGAGTTCAGAGAGAAATATTTGCGTACATAATATGATTCTTGAGCTCAAATAATTCTGATTAATGTTTTTCATTGAGATTTTTCATTTTGTAGATTCATAATTGAAAAGAATTTCTTGGTTGCTGGACGCCTGGAAACGGATGCTAACTTCTGCCTCCGTAGACTAGAAAAAAATGTCTCCTTCTACAATGGTAGGCTGGCGTTTTGGTCAGACTATCACAGAGAAAGTTGCCCGGACATAATTGGTGGACTGTGGAGNGGGGGGGGGGGGGTTGGATCAAGTTTAAGATAACAACATTCTAAATTTCAAATATAGAAAAGATTATATCCGTGAATTGGTAGGCTGGAACCTCTAGGAAAAGAGGAGAGAGGTTGAGGTTGGAAATCCCAGCTACTCAATGGTGCTAAGCTTTGCTAAAGGAATTAAGGATTGTACAAACTAGCTACAACAAATCGAGGTAATATTCGAATTCTTATCATTATGAAAATCAAAAAAATAATGGAAGTCAAAATCCAGAGATATACTTAGGAAACACAAAAGGAAAGAGATATTACTTTCTTTTCAGATTTCCACATGCCAAAACATAAGTTATTCACAATCATAATAGTTTGTAATACATCACACGGTTTGCTAGAGGAGAAATTATATTGACAATACACAAGGGCAGCATGCAACTGAGAGAAGATGCTAGTTGACAGTTAAACAGGCAAATTAACTGTCACCCAAACTATCAAATTCCAAGCAACGGGTTCAGCTCTAGCACTGAACTTCGTATATCATGTAGATCCTCCTCTACCTTGTCAGAGAAAGAGCATGATTGGCCTGTTAAACAGGCAAATGCATTCAGCAACTGACTTTTTCTGGTCGTGGCAAGAGCCTTAGTTCTTTGTAAATCTTCTATTTTTTTCATTTCCAAGTGCAATTCTTCATCCAGAATCTGCAACTCTTCCTCCTTCAACGAGGCTTCGAACATACTTTCATGGTACTCAAGAATCATGCTCTCAAACTCATGCTTCCCCTCCTCTTTCATTTCCAAGATCATCTCCTTCTCCCGGATGACACTTTGAAGCTTGTTACCCATCTCCTCTACCAACTGCAAACTATTCTGTATCTCCTTTTCAATAGCCTCAATTTCACTCTCCGACTTCAGCATTTTCACGTTCAACTCATCATGTTCCTTTTTCTTCATTCCCAAATTTTCCCTAGTCTGCTTTATTTGATTTTGTATCTTTGTTTTTTCTTCCTCGGACTTAAGTAATTCAGTAGCTTTGCCACTCAACTGCCAATTCCTTTCTGGCAATTGGATATCAGGTTTCTCAATATTATCTATGGCAAAGAGAACCCTGTCACTTTCCAGCCTTCTGTTCTCCTCTTCCAATCTTGATTTCAAGTCTGCTAGGATGTTTCTTAATTCAGATTCGGACTGTTTAGTCTGCATCTGAGCATCGAGGAGCTCAGCGTTAGATGCTTGAAGATGAGCCAGTTTTGCTCTCTTTTGGTTGAGACCAGCATTTGAAGCATCTAATCTTGCTCTTGCTTGAGCTTCCCGTTGTTCAAAGAAGCAAACTGATGAGGAAAAGCTTGATAGGGAGCATCTTAGCGCTGATAGCTTTTTATCGAGCAAAACTTTCTTTTCAAGCATTTGTGAAGACTGAAGCTTGAACGATGTGCATTCTTGTTTTCTCACTTCAATACTCTCCACGAGTTTTTCAATTTCTCCCGTAAGCTCATCAACCTCGACAATTGCCCTCTCTAGTGAACCAAACATGCCTATGGTGTTAGCAGATTTTAGAAGTTTTTCCTGTGCTTCTTCAAGCTTCTTCCTCACCAGACTTAGATCTTCTGGTACATGTTTCCGCAAAACATTTGATGACTGATCTTCCATATCAACATCCTGCTTCAGATTGGAGGCACAAGGATCCTCGGGAAGCTCATATACTACAGCTTCTGGAGTTGATTCAGGAAAACTAGTTTCCAACATCATGTAATCAGCTTTGCCCAAAGTTTCAGAAGTATTCTCTTCATTTGGTTCTGAAGGTTTATTAATTATCATCTCTGTAGTCTTGTAGCAGGATAGTTCTTCTGAGTCAGAAATATTGCTTTTCTCTGGAAGAAAAGAACATTGACTGTATTCGTCATGTACATCCACCTCGTGCAAGCCAGCCTCCTCGAAAGTTTCTAAATCCCCTGATTGAACAGTGTCATCTAAAGAATGATTCTCTAAAGCATGTTCATCCCCTGATGGAACACTCTTTTGTTGGCAGTTCTGACCTCGATCATTCTCATTGTTCTTTTCTGCTACTGCTAGCTCATACAGTTCAATCAGTCTGTTATTGTCCTCAATTAAGACTTTGAGCTTCATCCTCAGTTCATCATTTTCCTTAGACAAGGAAATTGCAGTTTCATGAGCTTCTGCTTCTCTTTGGCTTGCTGCTGCAATAGCATCAACAATTGTTTTTAGCTCCACCTGATCACTGACAGCAATAGCGGGCAGCTGATCATTTGCAGCAGAAGGCAGCTCATTTTGACCCTTCTTTGATTCTTCCACCAGAACTGCTTTAGATGATCTCTCAAATTCTAGCTCTTTTTCCAAGTCATTCAATTGCCTGTATGAACAGTGAATAAATTTTGTAAACCAGATTAAAGTCGAGTAATCAAAATTAATGGTTTGGATGTGGAACAAATATGATAAAGATTGAATATTCGATATTGCAGGTTTGTTGAAGCAGCTTATGTCTTTTTGAAGGGGATCCACCAATTATGAACACCCTAAGAGATGATGGAGAAAGATAAGAAATACTGATCACATTACAAGAATTGCAGTGCTGCACCTTTCCAATTTTTCTTTCTCTTCAACACAAAAATCAAGTTTTCTATGCAGTGCGTCCAGTTCTGCTTGGTTTTGAATTGCCTGAAAGTTAAATATATGTTGTTAGCAGACAAATTTAATTAACCTACAAAATAACCACTAAACTCATTTATACTATTTTTAAGCTCATTCAGTTTTCAAGGTGAAAATATATATTACCTGGACACGGAGGAACTCATTCTCCTCATTGATTGATGTACGCCAAGGTGAAGCCGGCTAGTGTGGCAAAAGGAATTAAATAAAGCAAATATTTCAGCATGATAAAAACATATGACAGTACACACTCAATCCTAATTGACTGCACCATTTTCTTTACTGGGATATAAGTTTTCTTTACTGCAACATTTTCTTTAGTCTCCACAATTTCATTCGGATTCAAAGTTCGTTTTACTTGCGAGAAGAAACATGGCCCAGCGATTAAAAAATGATAACCCCACTTTTCTTAATTGATACATTTTCAAAAAAAAAAAAGGTACTAATTCCAGTATTTCTATTTGTTAGATAAAAGTAACTAGTATCTCCAGTTATTGAGTACAAATGGTCCAGCGATTAAAACATAGATGTAAATATTAACCACTCTAGAGTATATGTCATACCTGACAAGATGTTAGCAGGTTCAGATCATTCTCAATATGCATCCCAAGCTCAGAACTTCCCTTCTGTAACACAAGTAGAGAATAAACTGTAGTTTAACAGGGGTTGTACAAGCTGCTTCAGCAAACAAATAAAAGGGAATTCCTTTGTGAAAATCCTAAGTTTGGAGGACAACCTGAACGGTTGCAGGACAAGATTCATGCATAAGTTTCCAGTCAAGTGCTTCTAGCAACTGCATATCAAGGAGAGAACCATTAGGCGCGCAAACAACTTTAGTATTTGACGGGAAGATCCCAGACTCACCAGATGCTGATCAAGAACAAAAGAACTAAGATGCAATTGCTAGGTACTTTAGTATAAACATGAGACTTACAGATGCAATATGTTGTTGTCTTTGGAATTAAAATGTGATGTTGTATGACTAAAGATCAGTTGTATATAACAAAAAAGAGAAGTAGAAAGACAAGGATGATCGTGTCTATTCTCATACTTGAAAAAAAAGATTGACTAATTGAATTTCTTAAAGGAAGCAGTCATTTAACCTTATCTTGCAGCATCGCAATCTGTTCGTTCATTCTTTCTCGCTCGCCTTCCTCATAAAATGACTTCAATCTGCATTAGAAACAATTAAGATTATCAAACTAGTGAGACATGGAGTACCTAGCAACAACATACACAGTGTATTCCACAAGTGGGGCCTGGGGAGAGTAGTGTATATGACCTTAACCACCCTATGGAGGTAGAGAGGTTGTCTCCAATAGACCCTCCGGCTCAAGAAAAGCATTTCTAAGCAACATTCAGACAAAGAAAGGAGCCAAGAAAAGCATTGCTAATATAACTAAAAGATTTTCATTTTATCTCCAAGATTCAGACAAAGAAAGGAGCCAAATTGGAGGAGTGCATGTGCATCTACGATAACTAAAAGAGAACATAAATAACATGCCTTCCAATCTCTTCTTTTAGCTGTAAATTCTCCATGGCAAATCTTGTAACTTCTTGGTTGCGATCAACCTGATTCCGTAAGACCTCTATTTCCTTCAAATGCTCCTCTTTCTCCTTTAGCAAGTGCATCTCGGCAGATATCTTTCCTGAAGCAACTGATTCGAGCCTTTTTATTGAAGCTTCTCGAAACCTTAGTCTCATCTTCAAACCCTGTATCTCAGCTTCCCTTTGTTTGACCTGATTACCCATAACATTACAAAATTAGTTTCTCTATATAAAATTCAGATCATTTCATTCTGTATCTCTTTTATTTCCATTTACTTTCCCAAGGTATATATCGGTATATCCTAATCAACATAGCAAAGATTAGACGAACTGCCTAATATAACTAAAAGATTATGCCCAAGAAATGGATCGTGTCCAAGAAAAGGATTCCAGATAAACAATAAGGATAGATTTGTCAATTAAGTCCTATTTGTGTTTATGTATTCCACAGTTTTGAATTAGATGTTTGCTTGGACCCTCTGGCCTCATTGTAAGACCTTTTGACACCTACGAATATATAAAATGGCAACTCAAGTAATGAAAACCTCCGTAAAACATACCAGCTGCATCGCTGCCTGATTTTCAGCAGTTAATGCTTGTAATGTGATGTCTTTATCCTTCTCCCTCCTAAAAGCTCCAATAAGGGCAACTTCATAGTCTTTTTTCTGAAATTACAAGAGACTTAACCTCTCAGTGCAAATAATGGAAGAGATTTTTCCTCATTGCCAAGTTAAGATGTGTCTACCTTAGACATCCGTTTATCTGATGTAAGCGGACTAGATAATCCATGAAGCCCTTCCCATCTAACAGTTGCAGGCGATCCTGGAAAAGCAACAGTCCAAGCATCATTTTCATGGTTTTCAGCACCTCCATCAACCATACTCCTAAGACGTGCTACTTCTTTCTGAAAGGTAAAAAAAAAGTGATTAAGAGCACAGATCATTGGAAAAACTTTTATAATCCCTATCATATTACTGCTGTACTGGAAAAGCAGATGACAAGACATATTGTGATTAGTGACTAAATCAAAAGCAGTATTGCCTATACTTCTGCCATAAGATAGACATATAACTTTCACCAGTATAAGAAAATTATTAACACAGAGAAGGGGAACACTAACATGCATCAATTTTACTTCTAAGATACATATTGGATAAAACATACCAACCAACATCAGTTATTCAAGTTATTCAAGGGAGTTTTGTCTGCCTATGTGAAGTAAAACCTCATTATATCATGAAAACATACCAACCAACATCAGCACCTAGTGGCATAAACAGCTATCATGTCACACAATGTAACGACCCGACCGATCGTTCCGTGAGATTTACCCCATTTCCCCTATTTCTGCATTTGTTATGTATCGCTATCTTGTTTTTGATGTGTTGGATCAGTTGGTTTGGGTCCGGAGTAGTTATGGTGAGAGTTTAGGCAAAGCCTTTTAAAGTAGCCTAATAGTTGAGAAAGTCAACTGGGAGTTGACTTATTGGTAAACGACCTCGGAATGAAGATTTTATCGAGGTCGGAATGGAATTCCGGAAGTTGGAACGGTTTCGTAATGTCATTTTGGATATGTCTGCAAAATTTCAGGTTAATCGGAGGTGTTTTGGTTGGTTTCGGCGTAGTTGGCGAATTTTAGGAGTTTCAAAGTTCTTAGGCTTGAATTTGATGAAAATTTGGTGTTTTCGTGTTGTTTTTGGTGTTTCGAGGGCTCGACTAAGTTGGAATAATGCTACGGGGTGTGTTGGTATGTTTGGTTGGGGCCCTGAGGGGCTCGGAATTGATTTCGGATGGTTGACGGGAAGTTGGAGTGATTTTTGGAAATCTGTTGTGCTGGTTTGCTGGTTTGCTGGTGTTTTCGCACCTGCGGAAGGGGAGTCGCAGGTGCGGTTGCGCAGGAGCGGAGAGAAAGGTCGCAGGTGCGAGTTTTGCCTGCGATGTCGCTGGTGCGGAAGGTGTATCGCACCTGCGAAGCCACAGGTGCGGAAAGGTGGTCGCAGGCGCGAGAATTGGCCAATTAAGTGAGTCTCGCAGGTGCGCACCCTGGGACCCCAGGCGCGTATCGCACCTGCGAAGCCACAGGTGCGGAAAGGTGGTCGCAGGCGCGAGAATTGGCCAATTAAGTGAGTCTCGCAGGTGCGCACCCTGGGACCCCAGGCGCGTATCGCACCTGCGAAGCCACAGGTGCGGAAAGGTGGTCGCAGGCGCGAGAATTGGCCAATTAAGTGAGTCTCGCAGGTGCGCACCCTGGGACCCCAGGCGCGTATCGCACCTGCGAAGCCACAGGTGCGGAAAGGTGGTCGCAGGCGCGAGAATTGGCCAATTAAGTGAGTCTCGCAGGTGCGCACCCTGGGACCCCAGGTGCGGCCAATTGTCCGCAGGTGCGGAAATGACTATGCAGATTAGTATAAAAAAGACCCCTCCGCGAAATTTATTAGTTTTCATCAATTAGCATGCGGGAGGAGTCCATTGAAGGTGGTTTTGAGAGAGAATTTCAAAGTTCTTCAGCAAAGGTAAGTTCTTTGGTTGTTAATCCCGTTCCTATGCTATTTTGTTAAGATTAGGCTTGAAAATTTAAGGATTTGGGTAGGAAAAAGTTGAAAAAATGGGAGGAAAGAATTGGGATTTCTTTTGAGGTTTTGGAATGGCAATTGTGGTTCGATTTTGGTGTTCTTGGTATAGAATCATAGGGAGGACGAGGTTTCTAATGATGTAAAAATTATTGAATTCCGAGATGTGGGCCCGGGGCTCGGGTTTGGCCGAATTTCGAGATTTTAGATTAAATTGATAATTTTCGATTGGGTTGTGTTCCTTGAGTATATAGTAATGATGTTGAGCTGGTTTTGGCTAGATTCGGAGCAATCGGGAGCCAATTTGAGGGGCAAAGGCATAGCGGACTAGTGTCGCGGCCCGGTAGAGATAAGTAATAGTCCCCGGACTACATATTTTCTCACTGAATTTGGAATGGCGCATATTTACTCCCCTCGGCAACTAATGAGTTGCATATTTACTCAAAATCTTNTATGTGGCGCGTACTGATTTTTGGATTGGACTAGGTCCTCTCCGCGGCAACTAATGAGTTGCATATTTACTCAAAATCTTATGTTAAATTATGTTCTAAAGATTTGTGAAATATTTGGGCTGTTAGCCATGTTTGGGGACTCGTGCCGATCTGTTTAGACCCCTTTGAGGGCGTTTTACTGTTGTTTTCCTCACTACCTGT
This sequence comes from Nicotiana paniculata, assembly GCA_005239505.1. Taxonomy (NCBI): domain Eukaryota; kingdom Viridiplantae; phylum Streptophyta; class Magnoliopsida; order Solanales; family Solanaceae; genus Nicotiana; species Nicotiana paniculata. Next base: position 3,830 of record ML336810.1, on the reverse strand, counting down.
TGATGATTTTACTCAGCATCATTATGCATATTGTTTTATTTGAAACTCAGCTTGATTTACACTACATGAGCATTAAAATGATGTTTTCGGGTCGAGTACCTCGTTTTATTACTTCGCACGAGGGGCTTTTCGGGTGGTTCCACCGAGTGTGGCCGAGGGCCAAGAGTGATGGTGAGGTGCTGAGTGATATTTGCGCTTGGGCTGAAGGAGCCCCTCCGGAGTCTGTACACACCCCTAGTGAGCGCACCGAGTGCGAGTGATTGAGAGGCATGAGTGGTTGTGAGGTGCTGAGTGATTGTGAGGTGCTGAGGGATTGTGAGGCATACCCGAGGGGCTAATTATGGAACATGTTTTTGCCCGAGGGGCTACTTATGATTTTACTACATTCATTTGCATACCAAATCCTTGTTTTAAAGTTGTTAAAAATGTGCATTGTTTTAAGGACTTTTGTGAAGTTGATTTCTAAGGCATGACGATATCGTATATCTATGTATACTATTGGAAAGTAAGGTTGTGTATATTGTGACTTGATGACATTGATTTTTATGTTGATTCCTTGCTACTTAGACTTGATTTATTTCCATTACTACTGAGTTGGCGTACTCACGTTACTCCCTGCACCTCCGTGTGCAGATTCAGGAGCAGATATCGAGCGTTAGCTTTTATATATATATTGCAGCGGAGCCGGATCGTGGGGATATAGAGGTAGTTGTTCAGCGTTCGCAGCATCTCTGCTTTCCCTTCCCGTTGTATTTAGCTTTGATTCGGAGTTTTGTATCATAATACTTTATTTTGGCTTATTTCACTAGATGCTCATGACATGTTGGCTCCGGGTTTTGGGGATGGCAGTACTGTATATAAAATTTGCCTATTATATTAAGAACTTTCTGCTTTCGCAGCATCTCTGCTTTCCCTTCCCGTTGTTCAGCGTTCGCAGCATCTCTGCTTTCCCTTCCCGTTGTATTTAGCTTTGATTCGGAGTTTTGTATCATAATACTTTATTTTGGCTTATTTCACTAGATGCTCATGACATGTTGGCTCCGGGTTTTGGGGATGGCAGTACTGTATATAAAATTTGCCTATTATATTAAGAACTTTCTGTATCTTGTTATGAATTGCTTGAAACTTAAATGGGATTTTCAAAAGGAAATGTGAACACGCGGTAGTCGGCTAGCCTAGTTCCACGATAGGCGCTATCACGGCCGGTTAGGATTTAGGGTCGTGACAGTTTGGTATCAAAGCCCTAGATTACATAGGACTCGACGGTCATGAGCAGGTTTAGTAGAGTCTACGGATCGGTACGGAGACGTTGTACTTAACTTCGATAGGCTGCCGAACTTTTAAGAAACATTCTATCTTTCTTGAACTCTTTCGTGTTGATCTATTCATTCTTGAAATCTAAACTTACGTTGTTTCATTCTCTCACAGATGGTGAGGACACGCCATACCGATCAGAGTGACCAGTCACCGACTAGACTAGCGAGAGGTCGAGGCCGTGGTAGAGGTAGGGGGCCAGCCCGCGCAGATACCGGGGCAGACCTCAGGATCCCCTTATTGATCATGATCAGGTTCCCGCCGATGGTGTCCCAGCGGGACAGGCTCAGGCACCAGCAGTGCCTATGGTTATTCCGGGTCTTCAGGAGGCCCTGTCTCAGATATTGTCAGTATGCACCGGTTTAGCTCAGGCCGTTGCCATGTCTTCTTCTGCAACCACAGCTCAGGCCGGGGGAGGCAATCGGACTCCAGCTGCCCGGGCACCTGAGCAGGCTGCACAGGGTATTCAGGCACCGGGAGCAGCCCCAGCTCAGCCAGTTACTCCGGTGGATCATGATCAGGTTCCCGCCAATGGTGTCCCAGCGGGACAGGCTCAGGCACCAGCAGTGCCTATGGTTATTCCGGGTCTTCAGGAGGCCCTGTCTCAGATATTGCCAGTATGCACCGGTTTAGCTCAGGCCGTTGCCATGTCTTCTTCTGCAACCACAGCTCAGGCCGGGGGAGGCAATCGGACTCCAGCTGCCCGGGCACCTGAGCAGGCTGCACAGGGTATTCAGGCACCGGGAGCAGCCCCAGCTCAGCCAGTTGCTCCGGTTCAGGATTATGTGGTTCCTGCTGTACCTAAGGACGAGCAGCGCAGGTTAGAGAGGTTCAGCAGACTTCAGCCTCCGACTTTCAGCGGTACAGAGGGCGAGGATGCACAGGGATACTGCGCACTGCGGGTATTCTGGAGATCAATGGGGTCTCATTTGTTACCTTTCAGTTTGCGGGTGTTGCCTTTACTTGGTGGGAATCTTTCGAGAGGCGTAGACCAGTTGGTTCAGCACCTCTTACCTGACAGCAGTTCTCCACGATCTTTTTGGAGAAGTATGTTCCTCAGTCCCACAGAGAGGAGCAGCTTAGGCAGTTTGAGCAGCTGCACCAGGGAGAGTTATCTGTCACTCAGTACGAGATGAGATTTTCCGAGTTGGCTAGGCCTGCTTCTGAGATTATCCCTACTGATAGGTAGAGGGTGAGGAGGCTCGTAGATGGTCTTTCTTATCAGCCTCGGTTGTTTATGACTCGAGACAGAGTATCGGGTGCTTCATTCGAGCAGGTTGTTGACATAGCTCGAGATATTGAGTCTGTTCGCCGCCAGGAGCGGGAGGAGAGAGAGACCAAGAGGCCTCGTGGTTCGGGCAATTCCAGTGGTGCTCCCTTCAGGGGACAATTTCAGCAGGGTAGGGGCCGTCCATAGTGGTGCATCTTCGGGACAGGGTCCCCGTGGTTCTCAATCAGGCCGTACTTCATTTGGTGCCCTCCTAGCTCAGAGTGCAGCTCAAGCACCTCCAGTTCAGGGTTCATCTATTCAGGAGTCTTCCAGTGGCCGTGCAGGTGCTAGGGGTTTTTATTAGTCCCCGCCTCCAGCTCCAGGTAACTTTTGAGTGCGGAGAGTTCGGGCACGGGTGGAGGCAGTGTCCCCGCCGTTCCGGTGGATCTTCTCAGCAGAGGGGCCAGCCCTCGACTTCACCACCCGCCCAGGCAGCCAGGGGTGGTGGTCAGTTAGCCAGAGGCCGCCTAGAGGGGGAGGTCAGGCTCGTATGTATGCATTTCCAGCCAGGCCGGATGCTATGGCCTCAGATGCCGTGATTGCAGGTATTGTTTCAGTCTGTTGTCGTGATGCCTTGGCTTTATTTGACCCAGGTTCTACATATTCCTATGTTTCTTCCTATTTTGCCGGTTTTCTGGATGTGCCCCGTGAGTCTCTGGTCACCTCTGTTCATGTGTCGACTCCGGTGGGCGATACTATTGTTGTGGACCTCGTGTATCGATCATGCATGCTATTGGGGGTTTGGAGACCCGAGTGGACCTACTGTTACTCAGCATGGTCGATTTTGACGTGATATTGGGCATGGATTGGTTATCTTCGTGCCATGTTGTTCTTGATTGTTACGCTAAGACCGTGACCTTAGCTATGCCAGGGTGTCCGAGGGTTGAGTGGAGAGGTTCTTCCGAGTATATGCCTAGCAGGGTGATTTCTTACCTGAAGGCTCGACGCATGGTTAAAAGGGGGTGTTTATCTTATTTGGCCTTTGCGAGGGATGTCGGTGGTGAGACTCCCGCTATTGATTCAGTTCTTGTGGTCCGTGATTTTCCGGATGTGTTTCCTACAGACCTGCCAGGCATGCCACCTGACAGGGATATTGATTTTGGTATTGACCTGGTGCCAAGCACTCAGCCTATTTCTATTCCACCATATCGTATGGCGCCAGCGGAGCTAAAGGAATTGAAGAAGCAGCTTCAGGAGCTCCTGGATAAGGGGTTCATTCGGCCTAGTGTGTCACCTTGGGGTGCAC
>ML336807.1:0-14495 GCA_005239505.1 Nicotiana paniculata | reverse complement strand
AACAACAATACAACTATTTTTTTGCTTTTTCTCTTTTTTTTCTAAGTACTTTTTCAAAACAGTGCACCTTTCTTCTTATTTCAATTGCTCCCCTCAAAAACCAACCTACCACCCCACACTTTAACTTTTCCATAGTTCATCACATTTACAGTGCTTACTAGCCGTGACAAGGTTCAAATATAAGATCGATTCAAATAAAGGGATATGGCTTGTAATGTTGTTGCCAGAGAAATAGGATTATAGGCTCAACGGGGTTAACTACGATACATAACAATTAGGTGGGTAAAATATATATAGCTGGCTCACAAGAAACGCATATATCACTTCCAAGACTGAACAAAAGTACTATTTCGCTTTGCACACACACGGGGCAAGTTCTAAACATCAAATGCAACGCACAGAATAACATGCAACCCTCACACACACATAGCACATAACTCACTCAGGATTGGATCTATCACAACACTCCAGTCAAATCAGTTAAGCGGATTTAAGAATCCATGATTTAAGGTATTTATCCCGGAGTCAAAAAATTTAGCCTAAGCGTCACAACCAAAGTACTGACTATTCTCAAGGCATCACAAAGTTCTGAGATATTGCTGCAATTAATTTCTCAGTCATGTGGTTACTACTCCTAAAAAATAAAAACTACCTACACCTGGTTCTATTAAAAACCCTTGGAAAAGAACTGCGGTACAAAGAAAAACAAGGGGGAATTACTAATCTACCTCAAACAAAAAATCTTTTTGGTATTTTCTTTAGACTTACTTCCCTCAAGAGAACTGTCTAGGAGATCCATCGTCGGACAGAGCCCACAAATATATATATATATATATAAATATATATATATATATATATATATTTATTTATTTCTACCAAAAATCAAAAGACTGCAGAAAAAAAACTACAAAAACATAAAAGAAAAATCATTTACTATCATGAGTACAAAACTACAACAAGAAACGACATACAGTACAATTTCATAATACATATGCACAACACCCCACGCTTAATCCATGAAATGTCCTCAGTGCATCATATAAGGACAAACATAAGAAATAAAAACAATTTTCAAGAAACTCCCCGATTATTCAGCGTCTTCATCATCGGACCATCTCCATTCCTCCTAAAACTCATCTTCTCCATCATCTTCCTCATCTGAGCGCATCGGCTCTGCATCAGAGTCGTCAAGTGTGTTGATATCCTCATCATCTGGGAGCCTGTATCCCTCACCTGCTCCAATCATCTATTGAGCATGACCATTGAGCGGGTATCTCTGATCCAACTCATCTCTCTCATCAACTAACACTGGGCGACCTCCTATTCGCAACTGCAAATCCATCATCCCATAAAGATGGGCTATGAATCTATCATCCCGCGCATTGACCTCGGCATTGGTCAGTGAAGACTCTTTTAGTCTTAAGCCAGTGATGTTAGTCTCTCGTGCGAGTTGATCAATGGTATGGTCAAAGTTGGGATCAACCGCTACATTTTCATTTAGCAGGAACTAAGTCAGGAAATTTGGGAATGGTATTTGATCAATTCTATTGCTGGAACGCACCAACCCCATTTGATAGCGCATCATATGGCCCACATTCACTCTCTGCCCCGTCATGAGGAATTAAACCACAGAAATCCTCTCTCGGCTGATTAAGGTGTCATGGGTGAACGGTAGTATCCGTGGATTAATCACTTTAAGCAACACCCGGGTTTCAGCCTTCATTTTCTTCTTGAGAACCTTTTATGGTGATTTGTGGATATATCCCGAATCCAAGCAGCCCTGGAATCTACCCCACAAAGTGTGTGCCTTACCTCTCTATAGTTAGGATGGCGGATGAATTGCTCTAGAGGCTCCACCGGAACATTTGGTGCACCTAGAAAATCACATATGGCATTGACTGAAAAATACACCAAATGCCCACGAATTGGCACCAATCCGTCCTTGTCCTTAGGGTCAAACCCTGCATAGAATTTCCGAACTAGGTTAAGGTTGATGTTTCTATTGTGCATGAACACATATCCTAAACCCAACTCATGGATGCTCCTCCAAATCGCTGGGAATTTTGTTCTCAGACTCCCCTCCTTAATGGCCCCTTCAGGGTGAACATGCTTGGGCTTGCAGCGTGCATACCATATCCTGGAGTGTGCTGGTATGCTGTTGATACCATATTCCCATTGGCCAACGGGTTGGTGTCTCATAGCAGCGACAACAACTACTGCTTCCTCACCAGTCATACTGGAAGTAGCATCTCCCCCTTTTCTTCTCTTCTGAGGTGGTGGGGGTTTTGCTTTGGTTTTTGCTGGGGCCAAAGACGTGACCTTTCCTTTGCCGGTGTCTCTTCTGGGTAGCATCGTTTGCCTTGCACAAATGATCAGTAATTAGTAGGTGTCACAAAGAGTGTACTATACGGTTTCCCCCTTTGCCAAGGTTACTCGGACTTCACCTTGGCGATTTTATGAACAATTGACACATAAGGCTTCTCGTGAGCCACTTCACACTTAATATTTCATGGAGTTCAAGATGCATGACAGAAGTGGTTTGTTTCCCGGAGACTCGGGCTCCAAATGGGATATATATTGCCATTGAGCATTCCATCGAGCACTTGGCTAGCACAATTGCCATGAGAGCTCTTATGGACTTGAGGGGCTGCCTCATGTACCCAAATCTGTTTGGGGTTCCATAATACCACTTAGCTTCACAATTTCAGCCCATTCCTAAATGGTTTCGGGGATTAGGGTTCACAACACAATACAATATGACCATGAACTGCATAAACCCATAAAGAATCACCATGAATCAAGGATACACCTTTCATAATTATAACACCCAATTCGAAGTAACAAAGGATAGAAATAGAATCATACCTCAAAGATTGATGTGTATTTGTCGGATGAAGTGCACCACGAAAATCAAACCTGTGCAGATCTGTGTGTGATGTGGGTGTTGTTGTAGTGAAGATGTGTGTGTTAATCTATGTGTTTTGGTGTGAGTATGATAGAAAATATGTGTTGGTTGTGTGCTTGGGAGTAGAAACTTGCTTGAGAGATAGATTTGGGGAGATGTAAAAATAAGAAGAGGGGACTTACCTGGAATTTGGTGTGCGTTATAGTCAAAAATCCCGCGCACCCTGGCGTTAGCCCGGCGTTAGAGTTTGAACGCCCAGACAACCCTGGCGTTAGCTAGGCGTTTTAGGCTTAACGCTTGATGCCCCCTGGCATTAGCCAGGCGTTTGGGGCTTAACGCCTTCGGTCTTCTGGATTTTGTTGTGTGTTTGAGGCCTAAAGCCTTCTTGACCCCGGCTTTGTCCCCACTTTCCTTCATGCTAACACACTGCTCCTTTCACCCGAATGCACTTGCAAGCTCGTTAGTACCTATTATTACAAGAAATACTTCTAACTATAATATGATTTAACTACACATTGGGTTGCCTCCCTACAAGCGCATTAGTTAATTTCATGGCACGACGATTACAACAAGTCAATAGGTTGCCTCCTATGAAGCGCCTGATTTAACATCGCGGCACAACGCAAAATGAACGCAGTTTTTAAGGATAGTGCAGTCTTTTAGGTTCAACCAGATGCACAATATCAATCATACTGGCTTCATTCATTCCCACATACCTTTTTAATTATTTTCCATTGACCTTGAAGGCGGTAGACCCATCCTCAGCAGTAATTTCCACCGCAGCATAAGGAAATACGTTGACCACCTTAAAAGGGCCAGACCATCGGGACTTCAGCTTACCTGGGAACAATCTTAATCTTGAATTATAAAGCAATACCTTGTAATCTCGGTCCACAATGTTTTTATCATGTAATTTCTTCATTTGTTCCTTATACAACTTGGTGCTTTCAAATGCTTGTCCTTTGTACTCTTCCAACTCGTTTAACTCTGTGAATCAATTTTCTCCACCAGTATCGAGATCCAGGTTCAACTGCTTCAATGCCCACCCAACTCGATGTTCTAATTCCACGGGCAGGTGACAAGCCTTACCAAATACCAACATGTATGGAGACATACAATTGGTGTTTTGAATGCGGTTCTATAGGCCCAGAGTGCATCATCAAGTTTCTTCACCCAATCAGTTCTTGTGGCGTTAACTGTTTTGGTCAGCACACTCTTTATTTCACGGTTGGAGACCTCAACCTGCCAGCTAGTTTGGGGGTGATACGGGGTTGCTACCTTGTGACGTACATCATATTTAGCAAGCAACTTTTCGAAGACACAATTGCAGAAATGAGTGCCCCTGTCACTAATAATGGCCCTTGGGGTCCCAAAACGGGTGAATATATTCTTCTTTAAGAACCCTACCACCACTCGTGCATCATTGGTGGGGAATGTTGCAGCTTCTACCTATTTTGACATGTAATCTATAGCAACAAGTATGTACTTATTGCCGTAGGAGCTGACAAAAGGACCCATGAAATCTATCCCCAAAACATCGAACACTTCTACCTCTTGTATCGGATTCATGGGCATCTCATGACGACTGGATATGTTCCCCGTCCTTTGGCATTCATTACAGCCCTTCACCCATTGATAGGCACCTCTGAACACAGTGGGCCAATAAAACCCGGCCTGCAACACTTTAGCTGCTGTTCGGACTCCTCCGAAATATCCTCCATAAGGAGGTGCATGACAAGCCTACAAAATAGCAAATTGTTCTATCTCGGGGATGCACCTCCGGATCATGTTATCAATGCAAATTTTAAACAAATGAGGTTCATCCCAATAGTAATTACGGCTATCACAATAAAATCTTTTCTTTTGCACAGAGGAGAGCTCTCAAGGATCGATTTTGCATGCCATGTAATTAGCAATATCTACATACCATGGCACCTCTCCCACACTTGTGGCCAACAGCTGCTCATCTAGAAAGGTTTCCATAATATCCTCAGACTCATGTGCCTTTTCAGCACCTTCAAGGCGTGATAAATGACCAGCGACTTGGTTCTCTGTTCCCTTACGGTCTTGATCTCCAAGTCAAACTCTTGCAATAGCAGCACCCAATGAATTAGGCGCGGCTTAGAGTATCTTTTCTCTACCAAATACCGAATGGCTACGTGATCAGTGTACACGATCACTTTCGACCCGATCAGGTAAGACCTGAACTTGTCAAATGCAAACACTACAACCAACATTTCTTTTTCTGTTACTGTGTAGTTTAGCTGAGATCCACTCAACATTCTAGTTGCATAGTAAATTGGGTGCATTACCTTATCTTTTCACTGGCCTAACACGGCTCCCACAGCATATCATTGGCGCCACACATGAGTTCGAACAGTTGCTCCCAGTCGGGGGCAACTATAATTGGTGCAGTGACTAACTGTTTCTTTAGCTCCTCAAAAGCTACCCTGCAATCATCAGAAAACACAAATGGTTTATCGTTTTCTAGTAAGTTACATAGAGGGTTAGCAATTTTGGAGAAGTCCTTGATGAATCGCCGGTAGAATCCGGCATGTCCCAGGAAGCTACGAATAGCTTTGACTGACGTGAGTGGAGGGAGTTTTACAATCACCTCAACTTTGGCTCTGTCCACTTGAATACCTTTACTCGAGACCAAATGTCCCAAGACGATTCTTTCTTGTACCATGAAGTGGCACTTCTCCCAATTCATCACTAGGTTCATCTTGATGCACCTCTTTAGTACACAGCTTAAATTTGCTAGGCATTCATCAAACGAATTTCCCACCACTGAGAAATCGTCCATGAAGACCTCCATAATATCTTCCACCATGTCTGTGAATATGTCCATCATGTACCGTTGGAATGTTGCAGGTGCATTACAAAGACCAAATGGTATCCTCCTGAAGGAAAATACCTCATAAGGGCATGTGAATGAGGTATTTTCCCTATCCTACGGGGCAATAGAAATATTGTTGTACCCCGAATACCCGTCAAGGAAACAAAAATGAGACCTCCCTGCTAGTCGGTCGAGCATCTAATCAATGAAGGGAAGTGGGAAGTGGTCCTTGCGGGTGGCAAGGTTCAACTTTCTGTAATCCATGCATATTCTCCAGCCCGTGACGATTCTAGTGGATATCAACTCGTTTTTATCATTCCTTACCACTGTCATGCCACCCTTCTTTGGTACACACTGTACTGGGCTAACCCAGCTGCTGTCAGAGATGGGGAAAATGATTCCCACATCTAACCACTTTATAACTTCTTTCTTTACCACTTCCTTCATATTTGGGTTCAACCGCCTTTGATGCTCCCTACAAGGTCTGTGTCCCTCTTCCAGGAGAATCTTGTGCATGCAATAGGCTGGGCTGATCAATTTGATATCTTCCATCGCCCAGCCAATGGCAGTCTTGCATTCAGAAAGTACCTATAACAACTATTGTTCCTGCACATCTAACAACACAAATGAAATAATAACAGGTAATGTAGAGTTAGGTCCAGGAGATGCATACCTGAGGTGTGCTGGTAAAGGCTTCAGCTCTAACTTGGGTGGTACTTCAACTGAGGGCTTGGCTGGTGGGCTCTCTCTCTTTTCCAAGTGTAATGGTTCAATTTCGAGAGCCCTCGACCATGTCCCTTTTCCATCCGATGCTAACACCCATTCTGCTAGCTCCTCACCGTTCATATCATCTAAGTTCATCAAACATGCAGCCAAAGGGTCCCCCACAGTTAGGGATGCATCATCTATTTCCAGGATCATGTTCACGGCATCTATAAGAGAGCAGTTGGCGAACTCACTTGGTAGCCTCATAGACTTCTGCACGTTGAACGTGATTTTTTCATCATTGAGCCTCATCTTAAGCTCACCAGTCTCACAATCGATGAGGGTTGTGCCTGTGGCCAAAAATGGCCTGCCCAAGATTATGGGAATTTCCTCATCTTCTCGGCAGTCTAGGATTTTAAAGTCTTTAGGGAACAAAAATTTCCCCACTTGTACTAACACATCGTCCAGAATACCCGACGGTCTCTTCACCGTCCTATCAACAAGTTATAGAAGCATGGAGGTGGGCCTAGCTCTACCAATTCCCAGTCTTTTATATATGACCAGCGGCATCAGATTAATACTGGCTCCCAAGTCATATAGAGCTTTGACAAAAGCTAAGTTGCCAATGGTACAAGGAATTGTAAAACTCCCTGGGTCAGACAACTTTTCAGCAATAGGACGCATCACCACCGCACTACAAGTCTGAGTAAGGGTGACAGTAGCAAGATCTTGGAAGTCAAATTTTTTGGGCATCAAGTCCTTCATCATTTTAGCATAGCCAGGCATTTCCTTCAGTGCATCAATCAATGGGATATTTACCTATATCTGCTTTAGCATGTTCAAGAATTTCTTATACTTCTCATCCTTCTGGTATTTTTCCAGCCTTTGAGAGAATGGAGTTGGTGATATCTTCTTTCCTGTTATCTGTTCTTTTTTCTTTTCCACCACCAGCTCAACTACTGGCTCTATGATTTCCTCAAGTTGTTTCTCAGCTTCACCTTGCTTCTTAGATTCTCCTTCAGCTGGCTGCACTATGCCCTTGGTCAAAGGAGTCGAGTCATCAATTTCAATACGCACCTGCACCAGTGTATCTGTCTTTCTACTTTCCTGCCTCATCTCTTGTTCCAGGTCCAGGTCTCTGCCATTGTGGAGACTCACTGCCATTAGCTTCTTTAGGCGCTCGTCCCTTGGATTCACCTGAGTATCAGCAGGTAAAGTTCCGTGAGGACGATTGTTGACTGTATTTGAAATCTGCCCCAGCTGCACCTCGATATTTTTAATGGCTGATTCACGGTCATATACTCTTTCGCTGATCTTAGCATATGACCCAATAACCTGCTACATCATAGCTTCTAACCTGGGGAACCCATCTTCTTGCCTTCCCCCCTTTTGATGTTGAGAAGGGTAGTATGCTTATTGTTGATTCTGATGGTTATAACCTTGTGGCCTCTGATATGGTACTGCATTACTTTGTGGTCTCATGGCACCCATATTTTCACTGTTCTGTTGTTGGTGAGGTGGTCTATACAAATGAACTTGCTGACCCCAGTTCTTGCCCCTTGTCTCTGGCGTTCATAATTTGACACATAATTCATGTTTTCTGGATAAGGAGGGTGTTGACTTTCTGCATTCCACTGGTTACCAAATGGTTGACTAGTGCAAGATGTGGTTGTATCTACGATGTGTACCTGTTGTTTTTGCCCTGATTCATCCACCTTTTTAGTTAGTATGCTCATTTGTGTTATCAAGGTGGCCACGTTCTCTGCAATAGTATTGGATTGATCGAATGGCACAGAGTGAACTACAGGAGTAATGGGTGCATTCCTGGTTGTTCATCCTGAATTCTGTGCCATTTTATCAAGTAAGATCTGATTTTCTCTCCACGTTTTGATCAAGAATGCTCCACCAGCTGAAGCATAAACATATGCCTTAACAGTATCAGCCATACCCATGTAAAAACGCTGCCCCAACATCTGCTTTGGAATACCATGATGTGGACAGATAACCAGCATTCCCTTAAGTCGTTCCCATGTCTCCTGTAATGTTTCAACTGGTTTCTGTCTGAAGCTCAAGATTTCATCAATTTGTTGTGCAGTTTTGTTGGGTGGATGAAACTTGTTCACGAACTGCTTAACTAACTCCTCCCATGTGGTAATGGAATTGTTTGGGAGTGAGTTTAGCCAAGTTTGGGCAGCTCCACTCACTAAGAATGGAAACAACAACAGTTTTATTGCCTCCTGAGTGACGTTTGGCTGCCTTTGTGTTCTGCAAATTAACAGGAAGTTCATCAAATGTTGTTGGGGGTCTTCGATGTATGACCCTAAGAATAGTCCCTTGTTCTGCAACAAGTGCACCATATTATTTGTAATCTGGGAGGACTCTACCTCTATTTGAGGGATTAGTATCGTAGTGGCCAAATTCTTTGCTATAGGTTGTGCCCATTCATGTAAAGGAGCCTATGCCCCTATTTGAGAGATTGGGTCTACCACAGCATCCCCATTGTTGTTCCTGTTATTTAGATCTTCCATGTCGGGTTCAAGTTGTTCAATTGATGGTTGTTGTTTGCTTTTCCGGTTTGCCCAATTTAGGGCCTTGAAAAATTTCTCGGGGTCTGATAAAGCTTCAACTATTTCACCAGTTCTCGATGAGCTTCTAGGAATGCACATGTACAACCAAGTTAGAAAACATTAAACTTTCAATGTATAAATGAAAATTGAAGAAAATTGACTGTATTTCAGAATTTTGTATTTCTTCCAACTCCAATTAATAACACTGTTAATTCCTTGGCAACAACGCCAAAATTTTACCACGCTCAACTATGTCTTATAGAAAGACTAAACGGGTGCTGCAAATATAATCCAGGGTATTATGCCCAGAGTCGATCCCACAGGGAATTTACGTATCAATCAAGCCGTCAGAATACAAAACTTTACTTAATCAATTTTCTCAAGACTTTTGAATATAAATTGGTGATGTTTTACTATTTCTACTCACAAAATTAATAAACTAACGATTAACTAACAATATGGTGTAAACAATTATAATAAAGGTCTAAGGTTATGATTTCCCCGTTTGTGAACTTCCTTCTTGGATACTTCTTATAGTTTATTAGTTGTCTCTATCAATCATGAACACTCTATCTACCATAAATCTACCTCAAGTAATTACGATAATTTACTAGACGCACTCTCTCAAGTTACGCTAGCTAGATTGCATTACAGTTCACTTTAGATTGCACCCGAAGTATCCTTATTTCTAATCCAACTTCTAAACACTCGGTTATGACTTTCGTCTATACTATNTAACAACCAACCAAACTATATTAATATCACAATAAGTTCATCCCCCAACGGGTTCCACCAAAACCCTAGATTAAGGAAATTAGCTACTCATGCTCATAATAATGAAATCCAAAATAACTTGCATAAATAAATTATAGAGTAATGAATAAAGGATGTAAAAATCAATGTTTTGCTTTGCTAAGTAGTATTCCACAAGATTCTCTTCTCTCTAATGGCAAAAGTCCCCCAAAGTTGTGTTTTTGGGTCTATTTATATGTTTTGGGATAAACCCTAAACGTGTAGGAGACTTCTATTCAAACCGGGAAACACTTCAAACCTTCAAAATTCGGATTGGACCGGACTAGGGACCAGGCGTTACAGGCCAAACGCCTGGCTAACGCCTGGCCAAGCCTGGCGTTAGGGCTGAAACGCCTGGCTAACGCCTCACCAGGCCTGGTGTTAGGGCTCAAACACTTGGCTAGGCCAGGATTTATAGCCCAAATTCCCGGCTATAGCCCGGTTCATTCTTCTTCGACTCTTGAGCGTATTTTCGACGTTTATGCATCCATTTAACTCGGCTTCCATCTCCAATTCACCTACACATGAAATAGACTCCATTAGGCACATACGAAGTGTATTTTCATCATTAACGCACATAAAATGTAAGGCATATAATGCGTTAAACCATGAATTCTAGCCACACATCAGAGGGCAATGTCATGTTCGCGATGAAAGGTCACCTAGGAAATGTATAAATTGCAAGAAATAGGTTTTGGCTCATTTTATATCAAATCCTCCATTGGAGCCGATCTTCGGGCGATTTTTGAAGGAGATTTTTCGTCATCCTCCACTAGGTAAGTGATTGCTTCACATTTTAAGTTAAATACATGAGTTACATAGGGATTTGAATATGAAAAATTGGTGGAAATTGTGAGGTTTTGAAGAAAACCTAGAAATTGGTATTTTTGGATTTTGACCACGAAATTCATCATGGAATTTCGAATAAATCCTAAATTTGATTTCGTAGCGTTATGGGTAAAGATTATCTTTGAAAATTTTCGAAATCGGGGCAGTGGGCCAGAGGGTTGCTTTATCGACTTTTCGACCGGAGTTGGGAATTTGTCTAAATTGATTTTTTATGAGTATTAGAGTATATTTTTATTGGTTTGCACGTTGTTTGACTAGTTTTGGAGCGGCGGGCATCTGTTTGAGTTCTTAGAAAAATCTTTAGAGCCGATTATGGAACTTCAGAGCAAGGTAAGTCTCTTTTATAACATTCTAATAGGGAATTAACCCCATAGGTGAATTGATTTAATATGTGCTTCTATTTGTGGGGGTTGTGAACGCACAAGGTACCGAGAGTCCGTACGTAGCTACTAATTATGCCCCTGCCTAATTTGTACTCCAGACATATGTCATATTTTATCATATTTCCTAGTTAATGCTCATGCCCTTATGACGCCGGGTTTTGGAGGTTCCTACTTGATGTTTAGTATGGTAGTTCACGTAATTATCATTGTCCTGCTCTATAAATTCTATTTCATACTATTTAATTAATGGAGATTTTGATTTCAAAAGGAATAAAAATGAGTAAATAAGTGGTTCATTCATCGTTGGCTTGCCTGACGGTGGCGTTAGGCGCCATCACGACCTATAGTGGATTTTGGATCGTGGCAGCTTGTTATCAGAGCGTTAGGTTCACTTGGGTCTCATGATTCATGAGCAAGTCTAATAGAGTCTTGCGGATCGCTACAGAGATGTTTGTACTTATCTACGAGAGGGTACAGGGCTGTTAGGAGCACTTCCCTTCTTGATACCTCATCGTGCGATTTGATTCCTTCAAGGCTTATTCCTTTATTTCCTTCCTATTCATTCTTGTACAGGGTTGAGCACTCGTGTCAATTGGGCTTCGAGGAGTTGCTGTGGTACTACAAACGTGGAGCAGGATGTTTCTCCTTGCGTGTTCGAGCAAGTTATTATCGTCTTCTTGTAGAATGATGTTGTGTCATTTCAGCCCTATAGCTGTATTTTCGATGAGATCGAGGCTACACATAGATTTTCTATGAGGTTCAAATGTTGTTATCGCACAATGTTGGTGTAATGGTGGGGTATTTGTTTATGTGTCGAGGTAGTGAATGAATTGAAAGGAGGATTTCTCCGCACATGACATAGAGGTTCAACGTTTATTTCCAGTATAGGAAAGGAAATCAGGCTATGAATGTTCAGGTTTGGGTTTATGTAGTAACGAGACTTGGTATTTTCCAGCGTGGTGGAATTTTCATCTGTGATGCGGTGTCGTTGTCCTTGTTTGAATGTATTAAGTTTGTTGGTGTTATGGTCTTCTTCAATTCGCCTTTGGGCCAAGGTATTGTGAAAGAACGCTGGGGAAGCGATCGTCAGAGGCGGGGTACAACGGTTTAGAATCAAATCGGTGTTTCTAATGTTGATGGCTCGAGAAAGATGATCTTCTAGGAGGTTTAGAGTTGGTAGCAATCCACTGGTTCCGGTGTATGGATTTGATTTAAAGAGACATTTGGGCCGCGAAGAATGAGGAAAGACATGGTGGGAGGTGTCTCGCGATGGTTGAATTACTAGCAGGTCAAGTATGAAAACCAGAGGTCGAGCAGTAACCTAAAGAAGATGGTTTAGCCGAAGTGGGAATGACAGAGTAGCGTATGGATTCTGTTGTAGGATAGCCACATGAGTTGAGACAAGATTAAAGTGATTTGGGATTCCTGGTGGACAGTGACTAGGTCTACGGACTTAATTTGGAATGTTGGATACTATATTAAGGAAGATTGGATACGACATAAAGGAGTTTGCTTGATATGAAAGGGAATGCAACATGACTTCGAATTAGAATGTATTGTTGCATTTTTAGTTGATGTCAATGGGGAGTGAACAGACTTGTGCAGCTGGTGAATGAGCATGGGCTCAGGAGGGTTTACTGATTTCGTAGTAATTGTACCCACTGTAGCATTGTTGGAAGATGTCGGCATGGAATTTCCACAGGTTGGTTATCTCATGTGAGCAGGTTAGTGGTTGTGTGGTGTTGTTGAAGCTTCTATAAAGAATTCTACTGGCATCCGGTAAGAGGCCGAATATGTGAATGTGGCTACTGATTCAGAATGTTCATGTAATGTTTGAGAAAAATATTTCGAGAAATTTGGCGGGTTTATTATGCGAGATCATGTTACCATCTATGGTTGGATCATGTGGTTGTCTGCTTGTGCGGTCTCCGGTCATCAGTGTATCGGTGGGTTATTATGATTAAGGAAAGAAAAACATCAGTGGTAATTCGAGCAAAGGATTTGAGAAAATGCATGCTATATTTGGGCCTTATTGATTCATGTTCAGTTTTTGGGAAGACTCAGAGTTTATGCTTCTTATGGATGTAATGTACAAGGGAAAAGAATTTAGTCGGGTGATTCTTTGATAGGGTATTCCCGCGCTAATAGTGCACTGGAGTTTAGCTTATATTCGGGACTAAGTTAGAATGAGTGACTCTAAACAGTGGTCGTAGTGGGTTCAAAAATTTAAGTGTAGTGCCTAAGGACTTGGAATGATTTACATTGTCATTGGGTATGTGATCACGCTCAACTATGTCTAATAAAAGACTAAGCGGGCGTTGCAAATATAATCCGAGGTATTATGCCCAGAGTCGATCCCACAGGGAATTTACGTATCAACCAAGTTGTTAGAATACTCAAGTGTCACTTGATGTTATTTAAATTATAAAGATTAAAACTAAAGATTAACTACGATAAGGTGTAAGCAATTGTAATAGAGATCTAAGGTTATGGTTTCCCCCGTCGGTGAATTTACTTCTCGGATACTTCATATAGCTTGATTAGTTGTTTCTATCAATCATGAACACTCTATCTACCATAAATATCTCTCAAGTAATTATGATAATTTACTAGTCGCACTCTCCCAAGTTACGCTAGCTAGATTGCATTACAGTTCACTTAGATTGCACCCGAAGTATCGTTATCTCTAATCCAACCTCTAAACCCTCGGTTATGACTTTCGTCTATACTCTGGGAGTGGTGTTGTTCAAACAATTACCTAAATATGCACTCTCTCTCAAGTAGATACATAATAAATAGGCACAGCTAATTGAGGGCCCTTCAATCAACTACAACAAGAACGTAGTTGAACAAATAGAGTTTAATCAACCAATCAAAGCTATATTAATATCACAATAAGTTTATTCCCCAACGGGTTCTACCAAAAATTAGCTAAACATGTTCAAAAGAATCAAATCTAAAATAACTTGCATAATTAAACTACAAAGTAATGAAGAAAATCTGTACAAATCGATGTTTTGCCGTCTGTATCCTCTCTAATCTAGAATCTCTCTTTTTCCATGTCCAATTAACCTACACATGAAATAAACTCCTTAAGCACATACAAAGTGTATTTTTTATCATTAACGCACCTCAAATGTAAGGTATATTACATATTAAACTATGCATTCTATCCTCGCATCAAGNCTACACTCATGTACACAACTTATTAAGCAAATCTCTTAACACGTTATACCAAGAATATTTAAAACATTTCAATCACAGAGGTGTGACATCCTCGCCTCAACAATCGACTCACAAATACCATGCTTTATTCACAATTTACTAACTACTCTAACTTAGAGGTCAACAACATTACCTTTCCGTCCTGAACCATGTGCCCTCACCACATAAAAGAGCTAGTTCCTCACATAATAAAATTTAAGAACGCTTAGAAACTCAAAATCGAAAGAATT
>ML336803.1:0-20493 GCA_005239505.1 Nicotiana paniculata | reverse complement strand
TAATGGAAATGATTATTTGACAATTACATGTCATTGGATAGATGATTTATTTTGTATGCAAAACCGTATTATCGCTTTTAAATATGATGAAGATCAGAGTCATACTGCTTTGTCTCTAAGTAGTACTATTTGCGAAGTTGTTGAATTTTATAATCTTAACAGAAAAGTATTGTGTATGTATTTTGATAATGCTTCTAACAATACTGCCGCAATTTCATTATTAAAAATGCATTTGCAACCGCCACTTGAAGAAATTTTTCATGTTAGGTGTGCATGTCATATTTATAATTTAATTGTTAAAAGTGGCCTTGATTTATTTTCAACTGAGATTACTCATGTTAGAAGAGCAGTTGGTGTTATTCAAGGAAATAACAGACAATCTAAAATTAGGGAATTTAAGAATAAGTGTACCGAGTATAATCTTAAATCAAGATTCATGCCAGACGAAATTGTTACTAGGTGGAATTATACTTACATATTTTTAAAAAAAAATGTTGCTACAAATATAGATTTTCAATAACTGAAGTTGCTAATGCTCATTGTACTGATAGAAACTGTATGTTAACACCTGCTACTTGGAAGGTCATTAATGATGTTGTTCAATATTTATATAAATTTTATATAGCTACTGTTGAGTTTTCTGGAGCATACTACCCTACTGTTACAATGGTTTTAGTACATATAGCTGAAATTGCTTTTCTAATCTTTGAATTTAAGAAGAAAGAAAAATATATGGCTGCTGTTGAAGAAATGCAAGAAAATTCAAAAAATATTTCTTTCCAATTTCTCAGATTTACTTAATTGGAGCTATTTTAAATCCTTCTATTAAGATAGCTGATTGTCACCAATTAATCAATGCTTTATATACTTACATGGAGATTGGATCAACTGAAACCCCAGATATTTTTACTTGTATGAACAATCTAAATGATAATTTACAAAAATTATATACATATTATGCAAGTATAGTTGATGATGTTGCTCATAATGTAGCCAATGTTAATCCCACTATGCAGTGTACCACTTCTTCAAGTTCTACTACTTTGTATGATGATGAAATAGTTGATAGTTTTAATATTTTTTCTACATTTGCTACAACTCAAACCAGTAGGAGGAACATTGATGAACTTCAATTCTACTTGCAGAAGCAAAAGGAGATTCGCACGAAGGAATTTTTAGCGTTGGGATGGTGGCGTGAGAATGAAAAGCAATTTCCTGTTCTTTCCGCTATAGCTCGGGACACGCTGAATGTCCAATTTCAACTGTTGCATCAGAGAGTGCATTTAGTCAAGCAAGACAACAACTAGGAGACACTCGTCACTCATTGGGAAGCAATGTTTTGCAAGTTTTAGTATGTTTCAGAGATTGGATTAGATCAGAACGAAGAAATCAAGGACATGAAGATCTTGATAGCCCAGAAGACGAGGAACTTGGATATATATTAACACATGGTAACCCATCTGAATTTAACACTCCAGAAGAAGGACGATCAGTTCATATTGATTATGAAGAACTTACAAGAGCAATGCAAAATCTTTGAATTTACTACTTGTCAAATGTAAACCTTTTAATTTGTAACTTGTAAGTTGTAACTTAGAAATGAATTTTGAAATTTGAAATACATGTTGCACTTGCAATTTATAAGTATAATTTTTTCCATATTCATCGTTTTCTTTATATATTTTACTATATATTAATATAAATTACAATAGTTATACAAAAATTAAACAAAAAAAATACTGTAAACCGGCCCGGCCCGGCCCCTTAAACCTCTAACCAATACGGTTTAGTTTTTATCCGGATTAACCCGAACCCGTTAAGAATAAACCGGAGCCGTCCCGGTACCCTTACCCGTCTGGTTCAAAAAAATTCCTACCCAGCCCAGCCGAGCCCAACCCACCCGTTAGACACCTTTAAATTCACGTGCTACTCGGAACATAATATTCGTGTCAAATGCTAATTAAGATGTTCAAAATTTTTTATTGATATATCATAAAGTAAAATTACAGTTTCTACACAAGTAGGAAATCAATGAGAAAGATGGGTTTATTTTAGAAATCTTTTGAGTGAAGAAAATAACATTTTTCAATACAACACAATATCTTTCTAGAGCATGTCTAAACATCAAGCAACTAATAGTGTAACTGATAGTACCCCCATCAAGTCCACACCAGTTAGAACTCAAGCGGTAGACTCCTCACCCAACACAACCACCAGTCCAAACCAGCGGAGTTTTCTCCTCACTCTACTCACTCTCCTAGCCACTCAGATTCTAGTCCTCATCAAAGTCACGCAACCTCAACTCCGAGCAAGTCTGTGAATTCCAGTACTCCTCTAGTCTCGCCGGTTAAATAGAGTGAACAGGGTGATTAGGTCAAAAAGGAAATCAGGAAACATCGACTCTCGCCATGGAAGAGCCCTCTAGTGAAAATCCAGCGGTTAGTCATGACAATGCTGAGACAACCATGATAGGTCATGATTCAATAGGTATCACTCCTCACTATGTTGAAATTTCCATGAAACCAGAAGAAAATGAGGCAATAGAAAATATGCTCTCCATCACTTCTGAAGGGGTTGTTGTAGAGGAAAGTGTAGGGGGCTTTGAGCCTCAGGGGGAAGAGTCTCATCCCACAGAAGAAGGGGGAGAACTTGTGCCATTTGAACAACCGGAATAGGAAGATGCTATTGGGGTCCCAAATAATGGACCTGATCCCTCCACGGAGGATCCAATTCAGGTGTCATCCCCCCCTGTCAGTGTTGATCCTGCTCTTTCTCCCCATTTCTATACTGGGCCATTGAATATGGTGGTGCCTGAAATACAGCCTGACAATGAAGAAGATCTGGATGATATGGTGATTAGCAGTTTCATCAGGGTTAGGAGTAAGCTAGTGGAAATTCCAGAGCCATCCCCTAAGCGACCCACTACACGGTTGCAGAAAAAGGAAGCTCTAGAGTCTGCTCTCAAGAAGAGCCAAAGTTGTCAAAAAAGAAGGAAGTTGGTGAAGGATGGAAAACCTGTACAGGAAAAGGATGTTCCTGTGGTGAATGTGAATGAAGAAGACGATGAGGAACCTAGTTCCTTGGTTCGCAAGCCCCTAAGGCAGAAGCCCTCTCTCTCTTTATCCTAAAAGCACACTTCTACAAGTGAGTCCTTCCAAGAGTGCTGATGTTGCTTCCAATGAAAAGTTTGTGAAGAATTCTGGTGACAAGACAATGAAGGAGAGTGGTGACAAGTCTGATGATGAAGAAGTGGAAAACCTAGTGAATATGTGCATGAAAAGTCAGTAGAGAAGGGGAAGGTCATACGCAAGTCAGTGAAAAGGAAGATGGATGATGATGAGGAACCCAGTTCCTCCAAGAAAGCAAAAGTTGGTGAGTGTTTGAGTTTTGGAAAGGAGAAGTTGAGGTATGAGAAAGTGTTGTAGGGCTGCACGTTTGCCCCCTGAGATTATAGAGTTTGCTGGGATGAGGCAGCTGGTAGAAATTTGTGAGCTCCAACAGGGGAAACATTTGTTCGCAATTAATGTACCCAAGGTATATGAGGAGGAGGTGCGGAGATTTTATGTAGACCTCTTCAAGGTTGAAGATTATCACATTTGTGCATTGGTAAATGGGGTGGACATAGTGATGGACTACGCTGTGTTGGGGGAAATTCTTGAAATTCCTGCTGAAGCATTGTCATCTGTTCAGGGTTCCTGTGCATCCAATTTCAGAAATGTCATTGTCAAGGAAAGAGCAATTCAGCAGGGGGAATGGGTGCATAAAAGGCACTCCTTCCAGTTTATCAGTTGCTTTTTGAGATGGTTAAGAAGGTACTGCTTCCTCGTATTGAGAGGAGATCTATCGCATCCAAAGCTGACCTAGTCCTTATGGAAGCCCTGGATAGTTTTACCACCATCAATCTTCCTGGAATAATGATTGAGCACATGCAAAAGGTGGCATATTTTACGGATGGCAACCATGGGCTACCTTATTGGTTCCTCCTCACAGAGGTCTTCAAATTCTTTAAGGTACCTCTAGGACATGCCAAATTGCGGTCAAAGAAGCAGACTTTCTCCAAGACCACCCTTGAGGAGTTTGAATGCATTGACAAGGTCGGAGGAGTTGGAAGCACCTCCACTATCTCTAAACTGATTAATGCCCAGAATAGTGCCACAGAGGAGATANGATTTGTGTGGTGACCAATTTTTGCGTGCAGTAGTTATAGAACGACCAGGTTCTTCAATGTGTTCCAACTCCTATAGTTTGCGAAATAATAATTGCAGAAAATAAAGGAACACAACAATTTTACGTGGGAAACACCTGGCTCAAAAGGTGAAAAACCACGACCTACTTCCTAGTAGGATTTTCCCAAACTCTTCACTAAATCAACGAGCCAAACAAAATTTACAAAATAAACTCTTTTGTAAACCTAAGGACTAACTCTAATCCCCTTGTGGCAAACTAGCCTCTAGCTATTTGTGACAAGCTTCAAGTTAACTCTAACTTGAATACTCAGTACCTATTACAATTGCTTCTAGATAAAGCTGAAAGATACACTTTTTAATCACCTACAAATAAACTAGACTAAAAGACAACAGATGGAACTGGTTCTTCTAGATGGTTCAAGTAACTTCAGGGTCGCACAGGAAATTCTCACACGAACTGCTTACAAAATTGCTTTCGTAATTTTCTTCTCAATTCTTGTTTTGCTTCTATGTTTGTGCACTCTTGTTCTATAAGAACACTTGACAATATATAGGATCAGTAGAAAAGGAGATATACTAGAATTCGGATACAACTCTTCCTTGGTGGAAGAGTTCTAGTTGATCTCAACTCCCCATATCCTCTTCTATCTTGATTATGTCCTTACTGAATAAGGAGTCCATCTCCGTATCAATTTGTAACCTTTTCGACCAGGAGATATATCTTCAGATCACTGATTGTGCATATATCCTGTTTTTGATCACCTCACGTGCCATTAACTCTGCATGTCTATGTCTCCAGTGATGGACCTGGTTCAACTCTGAGTTCATTTGTCAATCTTCAAAACCATTCAGCTTCTTGATCCAACAAATTTCCCCTTTTTGATGATGAAAAATTTGTGCTTAGGCCTGTAATCACTTTAATCCAACATTGATACTTTTTATAATATTAAGCATTTATCATAAAGAACCAGGTTCATTAGGTTATAAATATCACAATTTTCAATATAGCACATCTTCCTTCTTTTGGCATCATCGAAAATTTGCAAAGTATTATAATTACCAGATTTATAATAATTACTCATGGCCACTGAGGCAACTGCAAGTGCAAACATGGATTAATCATCAATAGTAAATCAAGGATGTAAACTATCAAGGAAAGTGAGATAAAATAGGTAAGAGCAAAAACAACACAGTTCATTGATAAGAGCATAGTTCAGGCACTAAACACATAAAGAAATAAAAGCAATTATAGTCATGAGCAAAAAATAGCAAAAAAACAAATCTCGAACTGGGTCATAGAAGGGTGAGGGACGGCACTGGACACCTAAGGCTGGGAAGGGGTGGAGGTTGGGTTCGTTGCTTGGAGAAGAGAGAGCATTTGTTGAAGAATCCCTTCATTCTTCTCCTTTTCATTTGCCAGTTCAGATCTGAGAGCATCCTGCTCATCCCCAACCTCTATAAGGCGGGTCTTTAGGCGAAGGATTTCAGCATCCTTAACCCCACCTTCATGCACAAGCGTCGTGACCTTGCTATTCACAGGCGTTTTCCTTGATGAACCAGGTTCATCGTCAGGAACATGCACAACATAGTTGCATGTCAGAAGTGTGTTCTTCCCAAAATGTCAATTTGTCTGTCTCTCCACCAGACTTCTCAGGAATCTCCTATCCACCTCTTCTTCTCCTATCAGGAATCTCCACATCCACTACAGAACCAATTAAAACAAACCTATTTTCAGAAGTGACTGACTCAGACCCATTTTTAGATGTTACATGTTCAGAATCAGAAGAATTAGTTGCTTCCCCTTCAGTGGCGGACTTGAAAGAGTCATTGGAATTCTCAGAATCTTGGGTCTGCCTAGCTTGAAGATTTGCGTTCAATTTTCTAGCTAGAGAGCCAGAGGCCACAGTCTTTCTGGCGAGCATTTTCACTGGCCTTTTCCTGGGTTCTAGATTGGGGCTTGGTTGTACAACGAGAGTGATTGTAGAAGACGAATAATTATTGTTTTGAGGGGTGGTGGGATGTGATTGAGATGGAGTGGAAGAAATTGATTGAGATGGGGTGGAACCAGCATCTTCAAGCGTGATACTGTAGTCAGGTGTGATTGAGGAGGATGAAGCAGGAGGTGGAGTGTTATCCATAGTGATGATTAAAATAAATCAGGATCAAGGTGTTTAAGTAGAAGGTTGAAAAGGTTTCAACGGCTATGGCTTTAGGAAAAAAGGGTGAAGGATTAGAGAAGTGATGATGGGTTTTTAAAAGGCTTGGTTAATAAATACACAACGGGTATAATTTTGGTCAAGTGGGAGTCTAATCGGTTCAGGAGTGTCAGGTGATAAGTGACAGTTATGACTCCCCTATAATCTAGGCCATTTTAATTTGATTTGACTCTTTGGAACTGGTTCGAATTTGGGATTGGTACTAGATTTTGTAAAATCTTATTATAGATAGAGGCATGTTCATGAGTAACTATTGATATTTCAATATGTGTATAGTGATGAGCGCATACCTTGTCTGTCAGATGAACCAGCAACGATGAATCAGGTTCATCTTGTTAGAATCTCTTGATTAAGCCTCAATTTACAAAAATATAAAAACATCATTAGTAACCAAGGATTCATATTAACACATGGCAAGAGAGTATTCCTTTTAAGGCATGAGACTGAGCAACAATCTGATTATTTACACCTTTCAGAATTCCTAGCCAAAAATAAAAATTTCCTCCCTTTCTTTATATTTTATATTTTATTTTTTTATTTTTGTTTTGAATTGGTTCAATTAGGTGATCTTAATCATCCCTAGTTCTAACTTGTTTCTCTCAAAATGCTGTCTACTTAGTGCCTTAGTAAAGATGTCAGCAATTTGTTTGTCAGTAGCACAGAATTCAATAGAGATCATTCCCTTCTCATAGTTGTCTCTTAGGAAATGGTATCTAACATTTATGTGCTTTGTTCTTTTATGATGGACGGGGTTCTTTGTCATACTAATAGCACTAGTGTTATCACAGAAGATAGGAATGCATCCAACCTCTATGCCGAAGTCCATCAGTTGTTGCTTAATCCATTGTAACTGAGCACAACATGAGGCTGCAACCACGTACTCAGCCTCAGCAGTAGATAGAGCTACTGAATTCTATTTCTTAGTGGCCTAAGACACAAGACATGAGCCCAAAAAGTGTGCTATACATGAGGTGCTCTTTCTATCTACCAAAAAGCATGCATAGTCAGCATCAGCATATCCCACAAGATCAAAATTACTACCTTTAGGATACCAAAGACAGAGGTCTGTGGTGCCTTTAAGGTATCTCAAGATTCTCTTCACTGTAGTTAAGTGTGATTCCTTTGGATTAGCCTGAAATCTTGCACAAACCCCTATGTTGAAGACAATGTCAGGTCTACCGGCATTAAGATACAACAATGAACCAATCATTCCTCTATACAAATTTTGATCGACAGATGAACCAGGTTCATCTACATCTAGTTTTGTGGTTGTTTCAATAGGAGTGTCAATTTCCTTTGAGTCTTCCATTTTAAATATTTTAAGAAATTCTTTAACATATTTTTGTTGATGGATCATAGTTCCATTTGAATTTTGTTTAATTTGTAAGCCTAAAAATAAGTTAAGCTCACCCACCATGCTCATTTCAAATTCACTCCCCATTAGTTTAGCAAATTCTTTACTTAGCTTTTCAGAAGTTGCCCCAAAGATTATGTCATCTACATATATCTGCACTACCAAAAAATTCATCACCTTTTTCCTTCAAGAATAAGGTGCTATCAATTTTACCTCTCTTGTAGTCATGTTCCAGCAGGAATTTTGAAAGCCTTTCATACCAGCCCTTGGAGCTTGCTTGAGTCACACAGTGCTTTGTCAAGCTTGTACACATGATCAGGATTCTCCTTGTTTTCAAACCCCGGAGGCTGCTTTACAAACACTTCTTCCTTGAGATAGCCATTCAGGAAGGCACTCTTGACATCTATATGGTGAAGGGTGAATTCCATGTAAGCAGCAAAGGCTATAAGGAGCCTAATTTCTTCCAACCTTGCCATAAGAGCAAAGGTTTCATCATAGTTTATTCCTTCCTCCTGACTGTATCCTTGAACCACCAATCTTGACTTGTTTCTTGTAACTGTTCCATCTTCATCAAGTTTGTTTCTGAATACCCACTTTGTGCCAATCACTGATCTATCAAAGGGTCTAGGTACCAGATGCCAAACTTGACTCCTTTCAAATTGGTTGAGTTCTTCTTGCATTGCATTTACCCAATCTGCATCCTGGAAATCTTCAGCAATATTTTTAGGTTCAATCAAGGATAGAAAAGCATCAAACGCACACAGATTTTTCAAAGAGGACCTGGTTTTGGTTCCAGATGTTGGATCAGTTATAATGTTCTCAATGGGGTGTGAGCTTTGATATCTGTGTGGTTTTACAACCAACTGGGTATTACTTGAAGATCCTACAGTGTCTTGTTACTAAGGAACAAAATTAGGGACATGTTCTAATAAGGTTTGGAAATTAGTTTGTTTCTCAGTTCCCCCTGGCATGTTGCCTGGGATGGATGAACCTGTTCCATCACCTGTTCCTTCCTCCCGTGTTGCTCCAGTTTGGTCTGAGTTTCTGACCAGCCCAATTTCTTCATCTAGTTGTTCCTGTCTCTCAAAGAGAATGTTAGTTTCATCAAAAACAACATGTACACTCTCTTCAACACACATAGTTCTTTTGTTATACACTTTATAAGCCTTACTATGTGAAGAATATCCCAAGAATACTCCCTCATCGCTTCTGGAATCAAACTTACCCAGGGAGTCATTGCCATTGTTGTGCACAAAGTACTTACAGCCAAAAGCCCTAAGATGGGATATATTGGGCTTTCTCCCTTTAAGTAACTCATAGGGAGTCTTCTCTACAAGTGGTCTAGTCATGCACCTATTTATGATATAGCATGCAGTGTTTACAGTTTGTGCCCAGAAGCTATGAGGTAGTTTACTAGAAAGAAGCATGGTCCTGGCCATATCTTCAAGTGTCCTATTTTTTCTTTCAACCACTCCATTTTTTTGTGGAGTTCTAGGGTCAGAAAAGTTACGATATATGCCATGCTCATCACAAAATTCAGCAAATTTAGCATTTTCAAATTCAGTGCCATGATCAGACCTAATTGATGCAAGTTGATTTCCTAATTGTTTCTGTATTTTTCTAACAAAAGAAGTAAACATGTCAAATGCTTCATCTTTAAATGTTAGAAACAATGTCCAGGTAAATCTAGAATAATCATCAACAAGCACCATTACATATCTCTTACCACCTCTGCTTAATATTCTCATAGGACCATATAGGTCCATATGACCAGTTCCATCGTCCTGGTGGTACTTACCATTTTCTTGCTTTTGAAAGATGATCTTACCTGCTTCCTCCTTGTACAAGCCTCACAAAATTTTTCTTCCTTGAACTTAATGTTAGGGAGACCTATCACTAGGTCCTTGGAGACTAGTTTGTTGAGTTGATTTAAACTAGCATGTCCAAGTCTTTTGTGCCAAAGGAGGGGATTACTGTCCAACACACTTAAACACGTTAGTTCATTTTCTGACAGAGTGGACAGATCTATGATATAGATATTATTCACTCTCTTTCCCTGCAAAACAATCTTGTCAGTGATATGATTAATTACAAAGCATTTTGTAGAAGTGAATGCAACCAGGTTACCTCTGTCACACAGTTGTGACACATTGATTAGGCTATATTTCAAGCCATCTATCAAGTAAATGTTCTCAATGGAACGTGTGTCATCCTTACCTACCTTACCAACCCCAATAATTTCACCTTTCTTCCCATTTCCAAAGGAGACATTTCCTCCTTTGAGGTTTTCAAGTGAAAGGAACTGTTCCTTATTCCCTGTCATGTGTTGTGAGCAACCACTATCCATGTACCATATTTGACTGCTCCCTTTCACTTGGATAGGAAATTAATCTTGTTTTTGAGATGAGATATACTTACCTCTGATTCCTCATCTAATTCACCAATTGCCATGATTGGTTGCTCATCTCCATCTTCATCATCTAATTCTTCATCTGAACTTTCTCCCCAAACAACAACCATAGTATTTAACCAAAGAATTAGACGCTTTGACTAAAGCTTAGTTTTAAGATGAACACGGGTTACTGATAATCAAGATAATGGAGAAAGATGAATAATAGGCATTATTGCTGAAATATAAAAAATCAAAGTTGATTGTATTCGAGAATCAGATGCCTTTACAAGCAGTATTCCTCTCCCTTATATAGGATATTCTTATAAAGTACGACTCTTGCTATGGTTACTCATTAATGACTAATTATGACATTAATGAGGCGTTGCAAAGGATAACGGTAATTAGGGTTCGGTTACATAACGTTCGAGTAATCAATTGTGGGTCCTTGAATCTGCCCGTAGCTTTGTCTAGATTCATTCTGACTGTGCCTCTCTCCCGTTTTGATCAAGTTGAGTTTCCCGTGGCTGATAAGTTCGTGGGTTTACTGAATCGTGCCTCTTTGTACCGTACCTCTTCAAAGAATCACATCCAGCTATCGCGTTTTCCTGTGTCCACGTGACTGGTTGAGTTGTCAAAAGTTGGCTTACGTGTGAAGCTCTTTTTTACCAATACACACGACTTTTGTTGATGTTGTATTTTTCTTGGGATGAACCAGTTCATTCTTCTGGTTCCTTCATTCGGATCTTTCCCTTTTCCATTCAACTTCCCACTGAGGACAGTTCTTGATGTGATGATCAGTTTTTTCACATTTGTAGCATCCCTCGTTGGTGGATTTTTTTGGTGCCTTTGCCTTGTTGTAGTTTCCACATCTTGAGATGCCCTTTTTCCTAATGAGATATTTTATGAATTCCTTGGTGATTGATCACGCTCAACAATGTCTTATAGAAAGACTAAACGGGCGCTGCAAATGTAATCTGGGGTATTACGCCCAAAGTCGATCCCACAGGGAATTTACGTATCAATTGAGTCTATAAAATACTAAACTGTTATTTAATGAAGTTTCTCAAGACTTTGAATATCAATTGGTGATGTTTACTAAATCTAATAACTAATTAATAAACTAACAATTAACTGACAATATAATGTAATCAATGATAAATAAGGGTCTACAGTTATGGTTTCCCCCGTTGGTTAATTCCTCCTTGGATATTTCTTATAATTTAATTGGCTATTTCTGTCAATCATGAACGCTCTAACTGTCATAAATCTCTCTCAAGTAATTATGATAATTTACTAAACTCACTCTCTCAAGTTACGCTAGCTAGCTCACAATACAGTTCACTTTAGATTGCACCTGAGGTATCGTTATCTCTAATCTAACCTCCAAACCCTCGGTTATGACTTTCGTCTATACTCCGGGTGTGGTGTTGTTCAAGAAATTACCTAAATATGCACTCTTTCTCAAGTAGATACATAATAAATAGGAATAGTTAATCAAGGGTCCTTTCAATCAACTATAATAAGAACGTAGTTGAACAAAACGAGATTAATCAACTAAAACNGAGATTAATCAACCAAAATATATTAATATCATAATGAATTCATCCCCAACGGGTTCTACCAAAACCATAGACTAAAGAATTTAGCTACTCATGTTATTGAGAATCAAAACTAAAATAAGTTGCATAATTGAAATACAACGTAATGAATACTAGATGTAGAAATTGATGTTTTTGGCACTTCAATGATTTTCTTCTGTTGAATCCTTTGAATGCCTTCTGAACCCCTAGTTGTGTGTTTTAGGAGTCTATTTATATGTTTCGGGCGAACCCTAAACTTATAGGGGACTTCTATTTCGACCGGGAAACACTTAAACTGTCAAACTCGGATTTGGCCGAAACTGGGACACTCGGGCGTTTGGACCCAAAGGCCTGGCTAACGCCAGGATAGGGCTGGCGTTTCAGCCCTAACACCTGGATAACGCCAGGGTAGGGCTGGCATTTCAGCCCTAACGCCTGGCTAACGCCAGGATAGGGCTGGCGTTTCAGCCCTAACACCTGGATAACGCCAGGGTAGGGCTGGCATTTCAGCCCTAACGCCTGGCTAACGCCAGGTAGGGTTAGGTTGTAGGGCTCTGTCGCCCGGTTATCGCTCGGTTGTCTCCTTTTGCATATTTTTCGACGTATTTGCATCCCTTTATCTTCGTTTCCATCTCCAACTCACCTAAACATGAAATAACTCCATTAAGCACATAAAAAGTGTATTTTTATCATTAACGCACCTCAAATGTAAGGTATATTACATATTAAACTATGCATTTTAGTCTCGCATCAGTGATCATAGCCGTTTCATCTTCCTCCAGATATGTCCCCTCAGTGATTCTCAGTGCCAGACTTCTTTCCTTCTTGGGAGAATCCATCTTCATTGCCTGCCTTCTAAGTTCATAGGCAGTGAGATTTCCAATCAGCTCATCCAATCTGAGGGTTTCCATGTTCTTGGATTTCTGAATAGCAGTGATCTTACTCTCCCAAGAGATTGGCAGAACCCTTGTCAAAATCTTTTCAACCTTGTCTTCTTCAAGGATAGTCCTTCCAAGAGATTTTAGTTCATTTGTCAGAGTAGTGAACCTAGTGTACATCTCTTGGATGGTCTCTCCTTCCTTCATAGAGAAATTCTCGTATTGAGAATATAGTAATGTACCTCTGGATCTTTTCACTTGTGCAGTTCCCTCATGATCCACTTGCAAAGTGTCCCAAATTTCCTTGGCAGTGGTGCAACTTTGAATTCTGCTGTACTCATATGGACCACCATACACGAGCCGCTTCTTGGCCTTGACATTCTTTTCCCATTTTCTTAAGTCTTCAGCAGTGCAGCCAGCTCTTGTATTTGGCACATCTACTCCTTCAGCAGTCTTCTTCATGGTGGCCAAAGGACCGTCAGTGACTATGTCCCATAGTCCATAGTCTTCTCCAATTAAGTGATCCTTCATCCTGTTCTTCCATCAGGAGTAGTACTGGCCATTGAAGAGTGGTGGCCTAGCAGTTGATTGTCCTTCCCAGTTCCTAGGTGGTGCACTCATCTTGATCTTTTCCTAAGGTGTTAGCCTCTTCAAGGATAACCCGCTCTGATACCAATTGTTATTTATCTATGTCAATACCACACAAGAGGGGGGGTGATTTGTATGGTGACCAATTTTTGCGTGCAGTAGTTATAGAAGGACCAGGTTCTTCTATGTGTTCTAACTCCTATAGTTTGCGGAATAATAATTGCAGAAAATAAAAGAACATAGCAATTTTACGTGGAAAACACCTGGCTCAAAAGGTGAAAAAAACCACGACCTACTTCTTAGTAGGATTTTCCCAAACTCTTCACTAAATCAATGAGCCAAACATCATTTACAAAATAAACTCTTTTGTAAACCTAAGGACTAACTCTAATCCCCTTATGGCAATCTCAGTTAGTTACAAGAGGCACCAGGTTCTAGCAGTTCTCATAACTCAGAGGTTGCCCGACTGACAAAGGAAAATGTTGAGTTCAGGAAATAGTTTGAGGACCTGAAGGAGAAACTGCTCAATGAGAAAATGTCTGCGAATGCTCGTATGGATCTTGTCCTCGAAACCCTTTCCACCTCCTCAAAGCCCTCTTCCTCCGGTGCCTCTTAAGAAATGTTCCCCCATTGTCCAGTTTCTAGTATCTATCTTTTAAGTATATTTTGATGATGTTTTATTTCTGGTACTTGTTTTTTTTTTTTTGGAATTGTCGCCGAGCCGACTAGCATCCCTTTCCACTGTGTATTTTTCGAACAAAGAAGACGACGGATGGTAACAATAATTCTGCTCCCGCCTGTAAAAGTCCAAATTTTGTTAATGCAAGTCCTTCCCTTTTGTTGTTTATGCTCTTGCTCTTTCGTCTCTATTTTCTATCATGTTGTGTGCACACAAGTGGCATGTGTTAACCACGCTAGACTTCTTTATGTTTATTGCTTAGCTTGTGTTTTTTTTATGATGCCAAAGGGGGAAGATTTTTCATAGTTGAATAATAATGTGCACTTATTAAGGGGGGAATACAGATTCAGGGGGAACTCACTGAGGTTTCTTTGTAGGATTTTCAATTATAAGTTTGTCATCATAAAAAAGGGGTAAATTGATAGGTTATAAGTACCTTTGTCTTATGTTTTGATGATCCAACAAACTTAATGTCAAGAACAAGATAAGGAACCTGATTCACTTTTGGTACACATTCTCAATCGCATGAAAACAACCTGACTCAAGCTGGAGATGTTTGTCAGAACCTCAGAAATTGAAGAATCAACACAGGGAACGGATGGTCTTAGGTTCCCCTGGTGATTGTACCAAGTCAACTCTCCATAGCTGGAAAGTGACTGACTGCACATGCAACAGTACAGCACAGTGCAACAATCACTTTCATTAGGAAAGACCTTGTACCATAAGTTTCTTACATCATTCAAGTGATGTCATCAATGTTATATTAACATTAAACCAATGAAAAAACATCACTTGAACACTAGAGAATTTACTCAAGCACTCCAAGTGATTGTCATCAAGAAAAATGACTCTCTGGTGCATCAAAGAACAAAAAACAACACTGCTACGACCGGTTCTCATATCAAGTCTTTGTATGTCCTTAGTAGAGTTGTAACTTTGTAATAGTTCTTCAATTGTAATTCCTACTTAGCTTGTTTAGAAGCATTGATTAGGAAACTCTTGTAAATCATAAACTTCAGTGTTTGTGTCTTAGCTAGAGTTAGTCAAGTTGAGAAGTATTTGTAATAGGGGTATTACAACGTGGATTGTAATAGCTGTATTACAAGTTAGTGAGGGATTAAGTAGTTAATTCCTAAGTTACATAGGTTTTAATCTGAAAGTTACTCAATAGTGAAGTTGAAATCCTACAAGTGTAGGTCGTGGTTTTTAATCTCGTTGAGCTGAAAATTTTCCACGTAAAAACTCCATTGTGTCGTTTACTTACTGTAGTGTGCGTGTGTTCTGTGGGAACTAATAAAGAACCCGATTCTCTATATAGTTTGGTGAATCCTCAAATTCTATCGACTAGAATTAGAAAACTTATACTCAAGCGTAACTAAACTTACCTCACTAAGTCCCAATACTTATGGTGCCATTTTGTTTATTATACGATGTAAATAAAATAATGGCGTAGAGGAATGATGAGATTAAAGTAATTTGGTGAATACAAACTTAGTATGCAGTTGCAGGACGCACCTTCTTTTAGTAAGATATATTACTTGCCACTCACCGTTTTAATTTATGTGATCTTGTTTGTATGGGTAAGGAGTTTAAGAAAAAATAAGACTTTTAAAATTTTTGATCATAAACAAGTTAAAAAGGGGTCCAGAGTACTTGTATAGTTATAAAAGTTTCTCATTAAGGACAGAATTGGAAGTTTAAGCTTAATTGAGTCCAAATTCAGAAAAAAGTCATTCTTTTTAGAACAGACTAAAAAGGAAATAGGTTCACATAAACTGAAACAGAGGAAGTAGTGTTACGTATCTAAACTCTATAATAACTATACTTGGTACTTATTCCTTCCCAGTAAAAATGAAATTTTTTTTTCTTCTCTTTAGTCCGTCAAAAAAGAGTGAACTTCTTTAAAATTTTAGAAATAATTTAATTTAAATTTTTCCATTTATTTTTAATGATAAATCTATATAATCATACGAACATTATGATATTTTTAAGATTACATGGTGTCAAAAATTTTCAAATTCTAATTATATAAATATGTTATTAAAAATAAACGAAAAGCTTAAGTTACATTACTTTTACATTTAAGAAATTGCTTTAAAAAATGACAGACTAAATAGAAAATATTATCGCACAAAAAAGGATGTCTCATCTGAACACTCTAATAACTAGTTAGTACTCTCACTGTTCCAGTTTACGTGAACTTATTTTCTTTTTGGTTTGTCCAAAATGAATGACCCATTTTTAAATTTGGAAATAATTTAGCTTAAACTTATAATTCTACCCTTAATAAGAAGTTTTTATAATCACACAAATATTCTGAGCTCCTTTTTGATTTGTTTAGGAGCACAAATTTCAAAAATCTTCATTTTTCTTAAATTTCGTGCCCAGTTAAATAAGTTCACATAAATTAAAACGAAGGGAGTACCATTTACTCAACCATTTCATAAACTACTCTACTCATCTATATATTCTTTTGTTTTCCATGATAAGAAAAAGGCGAAATGGCCTCGTGGCCACTTAAACTTGTACAAGATTTCAAAGTCTATATATAAACTTACATGGTTCCCATTTGAACATTCAAACTCGTATATTTGATGACTAATAAATATATTTGACCGCTGACCATGCACATGTGGCAGTGACAGAGGTGATATGGACAAAGTGTATACAAATCACCTAAACTAAGCACCTTACTAGAATAATTTTGATTAAAAATTAAAAAAAATACAAAGAAAAAGAAAGAAAAAAAAACCCCTGCTCCAAAATCATTAAACCCCTATTCCCCTCACCCTTTTCTATTTCTTTTCCCCGTTCTTCATCATCATCTACCCTCCCCCCCTCCCTCCTTTTTTTTCTCCCCACTCCAATCTTTGCCCGCTTCTTCATCTGTTTGTTCCAAACCCAGGCAGCAGTGGTGAAAAACAATAAATTTTATCTAAAATTTTCTGTCAATCTTTTCTCTCAAATTGATTCCCTCTCTCCTATTTGTATCCATCTCAAACTGAAAGACATATAGAGAAAAGAGAAAGACCATAAAAAAGTTAACGAATTTTGGGTGAAAATTTCTAATTACGCAGTCCGATTTCTTCTCTCATTTGGATTTCACCATTCGTGTTCTTTTTTGACATAGCTTCGCCGACTCTTTTTGCCTCGACGGAATTTTAGAAGGTGGCTCATCAATTCTTTGACTTGTAATTGGGGTATGAATTTTATGAATTTTGTTAGAAGTGAAAAATGGTGGATTTTATGGAAGTTCATGGCTGATTTTGGTCGGTCTATTGATTAAAAGAGGGGGGACCCCAATCAGTTGGGGTTTCATTTAGCGCCCTTGACGTGTCACAATCTCACTGATCATATGCTGACTGGATGGACACATCATTGGTTATTTGTTGACTAGATGGACACGTCATTGGTCATTTGCTGACTGGATGGACACGTCTGTGTAATACACGCGCATAAGCTCAAGGCACTACTAAAAATTCGGGAAAAAACGACCACAAAAAGTGACCAAAGTTGGTCCCTAAACAGTGAAAAGCGACCAAAATGCGTCCAAACAGGCTTGGTCGCTATTTTACTGGTCCCTTTACCATAGAGACCAAAGTTGGTCGCTAAATTAGCGACCAACTTTGGTCTCTATGTTAAATTGACCAAATATTCCGGGTATCAAAAAAAGAGACCAACTTTGGTCGCTATATTATTTTAATAATATAAATTTAGCGACAAAATTTGGTCTCTATTCTTAAATTATGTTATTTATTTATTTATTATTATACAAAATATAGCGACCAACTTTGGTCTGTAAATAAAATATAATATTTTATCTGGAAAATAGCGACCACAGTTGGCCGCTTTTTTGTTAATTTATTTAATTTGTTTTAAACCAAAGCGACCACAATTGGTCGCTAATTTCCAGAAAAAATAAATTTTTTAATACCATAGCGACCAAAGTTGGTCGCTATTCTGGAAATATGGGTTAATTAGCGACCACCTTTGGTCGCTATTCTGGAAATCTGAGCTTAATAGCGACCAACTTTGGTCGCTTTTCTGGGTTTTATTTTGGCAGTCACACCACCTGTCAGCATACCAAATCCTATTACAAACAGCAATAACAATACTAACACAACAACAATACAAACTAACAACACAACAACAACAACATTAAAACCAATATTAAAATCAACATTAAAACCAACAACGTATAAAGTTCAATAGAACTAACACATTTAACTAACAAAACTAAGTTAACACTTATTACAAGCCCATTCCAAAACGGACCAAAGTTCTATTGTCTAGTTCAAAGTATATAAAAGTACTCAATGACTGTTTCATTCTATATCATTATCATCACCGTCTGATGAATCTTCATTATCAAGACGGTAATGAGAAGGGTCATTTCGTGGTGGACGAGAAGAACGATCACGGGGAGGACAGAAGGAACTCTCACGTTCAAGTTGAGCCTCTGACGATGGCTCGCGAGACCGGGGAATCGGAAAAGCTCCAGAAGCTAGGAGAGATTTAAGCTGAGCTTGCATACCTTCGTACTGAGCTTGCATGCCTTGGTACTGAGCTTGCATGCTAACGTACTGAGCATCTCTAAGCCTTTCTCGTTCCTTGGATGCTTCTAGCTCGCTTGTGAGCTTTGTCACAGTCTCCCGCATAGTGGAGAGGCTCTCCCCATCAAGTTGCTCGGCTTGCGAGGAAGTTCCTATTCCTTGCATTCCACAGTGATAGCGGTGGAACTTCTTATTAGGAAGCTCGTATACCTTCCCATATTTTGCACCGCCAGCCGCTTGCATCCATAGTCTTTTTGCATCCTCCTCCGAAATATGGATTGGCTCGCCCGACTCATTAGGTGGCTGACTGCATATGAATTCCTCCATGTCAACTCTGAAGCGATCCTATAAGAAATTTTTTATTTAATTAGTATTTGAAAGATTATATTAGAGTATATCAGAATACTTAATGAAAAGAGAAAACTTACATGTACAGTCGATGATCGGTCGTCGACCCACCTTTCTGGATCAGTCTCTTTCTTTTTCTTGACAATATGAGTCTCCTTGAATAACTCATCTTGGTTCATTGGACGACCCAACTTCTTTTCCTGAAAATTCATAAATTATAGTTCATAAACAGAATACATATATTTTGAAAATTAAAATAAATGAATAAATTATGTACCAATCTATAGTCTCTTGGCTGATCGCACCTCCAGTGTGCAAGGAGCCTCCCTTCTCGGATGCGCGAGCTTTCTTTCCTTTTTCGCTCTTCTTTAAGAACTCCGCGGTAAGCCACTGCCTTTGCAAATCCCTCCAAAATTTGTCAAGCAACCAGTTAGGCTTCTGGTTGTACAGTCTAGCATTGGAGAAACTATGCGACAACCTCTTCCGAGCCTTAAGATTAAAATTACGCGCCACCTCCGCGTTATAGAAGTGTTCCCATACACACTTGCTCTGTATTTCAAAAGTTAAATATTGTATGAAAATATCATAAATATAAATAATTATAAAGCTTAAAAGAAAATTTATACCTTAAATTCATTGAAAATTTGCTCCTTCAGCGAGAATGGGAATTCGCTCCAACTCGTATAAGGGGCATCATAAAGCTTTCTGGTGGCGTTGGTGATTATCCTCGTAGTAGTGTTACTCGGGATGAACCTGTAATTTAACAAAAAAAAATGTTAATATATTAGTACAAACTTTACAAAATAATAAACGTAAAAAAATTACATCGTTACCTCGACCCTTGCATGTCATCTGCATAAAAATTACATATTTAGATTGAAACATATAATAAAATAGCTATAAAATGAGAAGTAGTAAAGAAACCAACTTTTTAAAGCTCATCGACGTATTGTTCCTCGTCCGAGGATTCTTCTTCCGAACTAGTTTGTGCTTCATCAGTTGATTCTTCTTCAACATTTTCTATTATTGTTACTTCATCTATGTCAACTTCTTCCAATATGTGTGCAGGATGTTCCAAATCATTTTCTAAAAGTTCGTCCACTATTTGGTGAACACTGGAGATATCGTTTTGATAAGCAACATCTAACATATTCTCGACTTCCACCCTATTTACAGGTTTAGTTTTAATTACAACCCATCAATCTGACTTATTCCGCTGCAATGGATAAGGAGCATAATACACTTGCCTAACATTATGTGCAATTATGAAAGGATCATAGCGATCATACTCCCTCGTATGATTAACCTCAATTATGTTGTATTGGTTGTGTACTCTTGTACCTCTTGTTGGATGTGGGTCAAACCACTTGCATCTAAAGAGTATCAATTTCTTATATGGCCAACCTGTATATTCTAGTTCAATTATTTCTTTGAGCACACCATAATAATCAATATCTCCAACTTGGTTGCCATCACCTCCTTGAACCCACACCCCGCTGTTGTTGCTATTTTTATTTCTAGAGAAATCCTCTGTATGAAACTTGTAACCATTCACAACGTACTTAGACATTGTTCTGACCTGAAGCCCAGGTCCCCAAGATATATCTTTCAAAAATTGATTTAGACCATTATTTGGTTCATTTACCTACATATTGTAAAAAAAAAATTCATAAGTTAGCGTAACTTCCAAACACTGTTTACCTACATAGTGTTAGAAT
>ML336802.1:0-36856 GCA_005239505.1 Nicotiana paniculata | reverse complement strand
GTCTTCATCATGGTAGCTAGAGGACCATCAGTGACTATGTCTCAGAGTTCATAGTCTTCTCCATTCAGGTGGTCCTTCATCCTGTTCTTCCGCAAAGGGTAATACTGGCCACTGAAGAGTGGTGGCCTTGCAGTTGATTGACCCTCCCAGTTTCCAGGTGGTGCACTCATTTTGATCTTTTCCAAGGTGTTAACCTTTTCAAGGATAACCTGCTCTGATACCAGTTGATGTTTTATATGTCAATACCACACAAGAAGGGGTGAGGGTGATTTGTGTGGTGTCCAATTTTTCAGTGTTGTCTCAATAGAAGAACCTGGTTCTTCTTGGTGTTCCAACTTCTACTAGTGCGGAATAATAAATGCAGTAAAGTAAAAACACAGTGATTTTTACGTAGAAAACACCTGGCTTAAAAGGTGAAAAAAACCACGACCTACTCCTCAGTAGGATTTTCCCAAACTCTTCACTACAACTCTGATCCAAACAACATTTATAAAATAAACTCTTTTGTAAACCTAAGGACTAACTCTAATCCCTTTTTAGCAACCTAGCCTCTAGCTAATTGCGACAAGCTTCAAGTTAACTCTAACTTGAACAACGTGTATCTATACAATTGCTTCTAATAAAGCTGAAAGATACAATATTAAAGCACCTACTACACCCAACTAGACTCGAAAGATAAACAGATGGAACTGGTTCTTCTAGCTGGTCGGTAGCCTTTGCATCGCACAAGGATTCTGCTTGCAAAATTTCTCTGGTAAGTTTGCCTTCAGTTCTTGCTTCAATTCTGTCTATGTGCGAATGATTCTTCAGTAGGAATACTTCATCATTATATAGGAACAGAAGTTAAGATGTTCTTGTTTAGTTCTAATGCAACTCTTCCTTGGTGGAAAGTTTGTGTTTATCTCAACTTCCTTCCTTTATTTTTGTCCTTCCTGAACTCGAACTCTAACCCCTTATCAATTTGCAACCTTTCACATTAGGAGACAACCTCTTAGTTCATGGATAATTCACAGATCATGTTTATCTCTTGTGCATGTACGGTTTATGTGCCAATTGGTTCGTTCGAGATGTTTGCCCTGATGGACCTGGTTCAATTGGGTAGGCATTTGTCAATCTTCAAAACCATGCAGTGACTTGGGTCAACAACATTCATGTCATAGCAATAAAGGAAATCAGGGAAGGGATGTTCATGTCATAGAAATTTAGACAAATAAAGAAAAATAAGGGAATGGATATGCATGTCATCAAATAATCCACACAAGTCAACTTTGTTATGGTAAGAGCCTAAGTGCAATTCCCCAGTAGAGTCGCCATGCTGTCGCACCCCATTTTCACGTGAAAGCGAGCTTCGACGTGTGACAACTCTTTTAAGTGGGTATTAAAAGAGAAGAGTCGCCACCTAACAATTTTTAAGGTGCGTCAGGAAACTTATTTGTGAATGAATTTGATTTAACTAATCTACATCATCAAAGATCGGGTAAGGGCTCAAATTACCTCAAAGAGAAGGTGTTAGGCACTCTTCGAGGTTCACAATTGCGGGTCCCAACCGAAGTTCACGCTATGTGGATTTTTAGATTATAGCTATCCTATGTGATCATATAAGCGAGGGAAGACAAAGAAATTAAAGGTTCTATTGTGAACAAGTGTAAAGAAAATCGGACAACAATTAAGCTATATAGATAATCAGTACAAGTCTTTAGAGGTTACACGGTACAACTTAATTGTTCTAAATTCAATGTCTAAGTGGGAACAATAATCATATAAAGGAGAGGGGGTCCTAAATTTTTATAGCCTAAAGGATCACTCCGTGCAACATAAATAATACTTCGCAACTCCCTTAAGACAGGAGTTGCTCATATGATTCAGAAGGCACATACTATCATCTCCTGCTAACCAATTACTATGTTAAAGTTGTTTACCTGAAGCGTTCTAATTCACTTCTAAATCGTGTCATATGCGTGCACTACCCGTCCCATGAATATGGTCCAGGAGTATTTCGATCTATTATTTAGGTGGTTCTAGACTTCACTTAGGGTGCTCAAAATGATAAAACTAGGCGCACATTCAAAACATATAGGACTTCACATAAAGACAATTAAGGGGCCCAAGTTATCCTCCACACATAAACAACAAATGCACGCATGGAGAATGTGCAGTATACAGTTTCAACAGTTAAGCAGCATTATAGTCGTTAAGTCCTATAGGCATGGTTTCTAGGCGATTTTGATTTCCAGCATTGTACAAGCAACAAAACAGCTTTAGGCTAACATATTTGTAGATTAATGCATTACAAACCTATAGGCATAATATCTAAATATTACGCAAGGTAGTAAAACAACTTTGAGAGTCCAGAATTAACAGTTTCTTATGCGAGTGCCAATATCCTATAGGCAGGATTTCTAACAGTTGATAGACGCAATTAATTTTATAAGGTTTTATCCTTATAAGCATGATTTCTATGTATGGTAACAAAATGAAGTAACAAAGTAGTTGACTAATTAATTAAGACCATGTAGTCGTGATATCCAAGTTAACAACGTACCAAGACAATAGAAGTGACTAATTGATTAGTTGAAACCCTATATACATGGTATTTAAATGAGAGTTAGAAAAACAACGTTATTGTATCCTATAGGAATGTTGTCTAAGTGTGCACAATAATAGACATAGAAAACAGGTATGGCGAGTACTAACATGCTTTGAATAGTGTACGAGTGAAGTGTGTGTGATCTATATAGGCATGATTCTATTAGTGTATAGAAATAAAGCACGCTAAATAGCAAATAAGACATGCTAAACAAAATAGCAAATAAAACACATAGACCCTATAAACATGTTTTCTACCCTTTTATGCAAACATTAGAATACCATAACCCCCTTTTTCACTAATTTCCTCATCATTCAGTTTTACGAGCTATTACAAATTATTTTAAATTAGAAGGAACACAAAGCACATATGAGGCAAGTTTATGGTTGTAATTCCAAAAACAATGTTTAAGAGTTACATGATTGATCATCATATGATAGTAACTCATTCCAAAGAGTTTCAAAACGAAGCATGATTCAAGATCAACCTAAAGTTTTTTAGATGAGGGTCTAGCAGAATCATAGAAAAGAAGCTAGTAGAGCACATCCTTCACATTAAAGTGTCTATCATGAAAAAACTAATGAAAACAGCATAACCAAACAGGTTGATGGACATGGTCTACAAACAATACTTAATTGATCATGAAAATTCTTGAACACGCCAAAGACCAGCCATAGCACAAAGGCTTAAAGAATACCAGAATTCATAGTAGGCAAGGATATGCCAACACATAGAAGAAAAGCTGGATATTGCATTCGTACCTTGTAGGCTTTAGGCAGTACTAATCAGGCAAGGAGCATACTATAAAGTTTGCAATTAGCAGGGAAGCATATTAGGCTAAACATTGAGACAATATTGTCACATGGGATGATCATGGGTCAATTTGCAGAGAAATAGTAGGTTATGCATAAAGGATTCAACAGAAAGAGACTCATTAAGGCAACTTCTGGGCAGGAACGATTTCCCTATGAG
Organism: Nicotiana paniculata; assembly: GCA_005239505.1. Lineage (NCBI taxonomy): Eukaryota > Viridiplantae > Streptophyta > Magnoliopsida > Solanales > Solanaceae > Nicotiana > Nicotiana paniculata. The sequence goes on along the minus strand of ML336802.1, from coordinate 33,297 downwards.
TTCCTGTACAAAAATTCAAGGTAAGGCATGAGAAAAGACTCATAACAAACAGCCAATATAGGAATTCGAGCATATATAAACATGATAGTTTCAAACAAGCATATCATTCATAAATCTTCCAAATTGAATACACTACATGAACATATATAGACACATACATATTCTGATGAAGAATTACAGAAGAATTTCAAAGAAGGGTCGACACAGTGTCATATTGGTTTGTAAGAGTTCAAATAAATAGATATTCAGAAGCATGAACACAAGAAGGGAGAAAACCTAATTGTGAGGGATTTAACACTTACCATTTTGCAGATTTAATAACAAATAGAGGAGAATCACTAATTTCCAATAGAAAAATAAGAACAACAGCAAGAACTCCAAACTCTAGTGCGTCAGAGTTCACAGGAGCTTCGAACGAGCTTCGATCATGTCACGACCCAAAACTCCCTCCGAAAAATGTCGTGATGGCACCTAGTCTCTACGACTAGGTAAGCCTAACAAATTTGCGGATACAACAAAAATGAAAGTAAAACTTAACAACTAACAACAAAAGATAACTAAATAACTGGTAACAGTGTCGCTCGACATGTACAATAGCCTATACTCTAGGAACACACAGTCTTCCCAAAACTCGGAACATCGTAAGTCACAAGCTACAGAAGGAAGTAGTATCTTTATACACAATATTCTAATAAAAGAAATACAGAAGGTAATTGACATAGGGGAGAATAGGGGGAGTCTCCGAGGTCTACGGATGTTGATACCCAATTTTTTCTCAAACTATTTTAAAATTTGAATATGAGCCTTCAAAATCACTTTTTATAATAACTGGTATTCTTCCATAATTTTCCATATTTTATTAATTTCTTTTCCAATTTATTCAGTATTTTAAATTCAATAATTATTCATAAATTATATTATAAATAATTTCAAAATATTTCCTAGCTCAATATATCATTTTAATCATATTAGGATTTAATCATTTCACAAATTAGCCAATTTGGCATTATTTAGCTATAATTACAACAATTTTTGCAGTTATAGCCTACATGTACATTTTATACCATTTTTATTCAATAATTAGTCACTTTATATTTTAATATTAGTTAATTACTTTAATTTCAGTTATTTAGCATTAATTTCATTTTATATAATTATTAGCTATTTTTATTAATTATTTATCTATTTTTAACTGGTATTTAACTAATAGCCACCTTTAATTCCAATTCTAGCCTAATTTTACCCGGACCCCAACCCAATTAANCCCCTTAATGACTCCCCCCCCCCCCCCAATTTCATTTTCCCCCGATCTCATTCTCTCTCAACCGTCTCTCTATCTATGGTTCTCTCTAGAAACTTCTCACCTTCCCCTCTTTCCGATGAACTCTGTTCATCTTCTCCGGCCACCTGTCTCGCCGAAAACCATGACCTCTCACCATCCCTAGCATATGTCTCACCTCCACGCCGGTTTGACACTTCCTTGAGGTCTTCAAGTGAACCTGGAACGGTTCAACTCCCATCTCCGGTCTCATGCCATATTTTCCGGCCACCTATGGTCGTTCGAGTAAGATCTTTACATTTTCCAGCCAAAGGCCAGTGATATTTTAAGCTTTCTTCCCCTTCTATGGGTTTTCTCTACAAACCATAAGATCTTCCGATCTTTATAGATCTGTAATATATCTATGTGTATCTTAAGGTTTTCACATGTTTTCTTCCAAAAATCTCATGTTTTATGAACGATTTCTTCATCTTTAAAAACTATGGTTTCTTAAACCCCTCTCAAAATGATTTCTCTTCTGATTTTTAGTACTAACCTATGGTTCTCAGTACGATTTTAAACGTTCGTTTAAGTCTTCTCTTTTACCCTAGTTATTCTATTAAAACCCCAATTTTTAGGGTTTTGAGTTTGTCTTGTTTACTATGTTTGGGTAATCTGTATGTTTCTCGTGAACCTTCTGGACTTTGATCAATGTGTTCTATGCTTTTTGCTCTAATTTGTGTTTAGGGTTTCTGAATCTCTACTATTCCTCCAATTACTTGCTTAGGGTTTTTCTGATTTTCGTGCTATTTATTGTTTAGTAAGTCTGATTATTCGTTTAATGATTGTTTACCTAATACTCTCTACTCATTTTGTGCATTTGTTCGTAAAGCTATGATATTTTCCTTGAATCTATGATTGTGTGTATGTTCCTTAGAATTCTGTATTGATTTTCGAATTGTTTCCTTGTTTGTGTGATACTTTCCTTAGTTAGCATTGAGTCCCTGTGACTTTCAATCCCATCTGTGATTCTTGTGACTAATTTTCAGAACTAAATTGTACTATACCCTATTTATGTGCACGAATATGCTGATGATTGTTTGACATATACTCTCCCTAATTATGTGTTATGAACCTAGACTTAATTGCTTGCTACATGCCTTACTACTCTTATTATAGTAATAATTATCTCATGATTGGTTGTTTCCTTATGTGACACCAAGTATGACCGTTTGAACTAGGACTCCCTAATTAAAGAGAGTCCAAGTCTGTGATTGATTCTAATTGAATATTGATTGATTAATCAGTACTTGTTACCTTATTTTCTACTTGTTTTGAAAAGCTATAAATACACTACTCTTTCATTAACATCACACACACACACACACAAGCATACTCAATTCTCTCTCTTACTTTCCTACACATTCTCTCTTGCTTCTCTTATTGACTACTGGCTACTCAGTCGGCTGAAAGCCAAGACTGAGTAACTTGCTGCTCTACTGTTCTATCGCTTTAATACATTGCTGCTCTATTGCTCTGCACACTACTGTCCTATTGCTCTACTTCCCTGCACACTAGTGTTCTATTCTCTCACTCTAGATTGGTATGTCTTCTATTTGATTTACAGCATCCAAAACAACATGTTTCTATTCGTATTGCACTTTCTCTTATTTCTTTAATGATTTTACTTATGGTTCTGTTGTTTACCTTGCTATTAGCATGCCTCTTTGCTAGTTCATTGATGTGATTACCCTTCCCTTATTTCAGCATGCCTATTGCTTCTCCTACTTGTTTACTACAATTCTGCCTTAGTCCCTAACCCCAGTACATTATCAGCATGTATTCATGATCCCCCTAGCTACTAAGTAATCCTGAACCCCTTCCCTGAACTTAATGTGTGAACTCGTTTGGCATCCCTCAATCTAATGTTGTTAAGCTCCTGGCATGAACATTTTGTGATAGAATGTGTTGTGACAGTTTAAGTCTTGTAATACTTTTCTGAGGCCTACTTGTGTGCAAGCATGTTCCTATGTGCTTCATACTTTTCCCCAATCCCTCATCTCCCTCCTTGTGGTTGTTGAACTTGTCTTAATTCCTGTTTATTGTTCTGTGTGTGCTGTTTGAGTATGTTGGTTGTGCTACTGCCTTACCCTTTTCAAGCTAATTTTCATTAAACCTCTCTCTTTCTTAAAACTGTTTTAAAACTGTTCTTACTCACTATGAGCACTTCCACTATACTCTTAGACATTAGGTTCTGCCTCTCTTGTGTGAGCATTGTCTTGGGACCCTTGAGCTCCCTCTGAACTTTGAAACACAAAGGCTAGCCATTCCACACTGCACTTACTCTATCTTGGCTATGAAATCTGGGTGTGAGCACTGCCCGGGATCCCTTGAGGTCCTTAGGGAACTCTGACACACCTGAATTATGAAAAGGCTGTGAAACATTACTTGGCATTGAGGACATGGAGATATGGGCCTATTCTGTAGGCTCCCTATAGTTAACTTCTTATTTTTCTTCTATTTCAGTTGTATAATTCATATCCCATGGTTTGTAATAATTAATTGTAAACAACTTTGGGGTCAGATAGTGAAAATGGGTGGGTGATATGCATTCGATTCTATCCATATGCCTTAGAACAAATATGTTAACAAATATGCAATCATGCTATACACGTAGAGATCCTGTTCTAGGTAAAGAACGATTAAAATCTGTCATTTGTGCTATTCCTGAAGTTGTGCATAATGTTGTGATCTTGCATTCATTTAGAAAAATCATGTTTAAGTTATCATGATGCATTAGAAATCATGCCTTAGGGTCATACTTACTCAAATCACACCTAGTTTAAATATACATGTCTGAAACAGTCCCATGTTCTAGATAAACTGTCTATCAGTCCTTTGTACACACTTAGAATCACATGCTATTAGGATTGGTAATCTGAAACCCTTTTAACAAAGTTTTACAACTGTTGCATGTTATTTTACACCTAGGAAAGTCTTAGGTAATCAGCCATAAAAAATTAAATCAGAACTGTCCTTTGTGATTAGTGTTCAACTGTCCGCATGTTTAAAACCAGTAGGCAAGCCTGATTAAGACTTCCTCTCTGAGTTATGCAATAAATATGTCTTTGTGTGATCACTTAGATAGCATGCTTAGGATCTGGACCTGAATGTTGCCCTTAACTGTGATTGAGTCGTGCTGCCTATTTGCATTACCTGTGGAGGTATACTTGGGCCTTTTCTCTGCTTTTATGTGTTTCCCCCTAATTGCAGTCCTACATATTCTTATCTGTCGCCTTAGTATTTTTCCTTCAAACCTGAGGGTCTGCCTAGAACATCCCTTATAGGTAGAAGTCCTAAACTCCTCCAGGACTATCAGGAAGGGACGGGTAACAGCACGCAATAGAGGTCGTTGACCAACACTCGTTTTTAATAACCTTACAGGGTGGGAAGGGTAGATATGGATATGATGACAGGTACGCTAATAGCACGTGTAGCCCCTCTTTGAGGAGTGATTACCGGGTATTGTACTGATGTGATCCATATGACAAACAACCTAGGACTCCCCCCTATCCTTTATATGCATGTTTAGATCATAACTCTTTCAAAAAAACCTTGCTCAAATATTAAGTATTTTCAAAACTTTTGTGCTTAGACTATGAGTCTTTCAAAACTCCTTACTTGTTTAAACATTAATTGCCTATTTGCTACTTGCTTAAATTCACAAAAGCTATTTGGTCGGGAACCACACTTGTGGATCCTGATGGGTGCCTACCATATTCCCCTTAGGATAATTTCAAGCCCTTACGCTATCTCTGGTTAACAACGTAGTTGTAAATGAACCACTTTGGTGTCCTAACGCACCTTTAAAAATCGTTAGGTGGCGACTCTCAAAAACACAAACCCCTTTCCCAAAAAGAAAGAGTTGTCTCAACCGAATATCATAAATCCGATCTCCGCAAGGAAGAGGGGGCGTGACAGCGGACGCGACAGATATACCTTGAAGTCTCAAACTATCGCTGCTAACTAATGACGTGGCTGATAATAAGGAGCACCTGGATTTGCACACAAAACATGTGCAGATTAGCATGAGTACACCACAACGGTCGAGTAGTGACGAGGTCAGGTCAGGACCACTGGTATATAATAAATAAGGCAGGAGAATACAATAGTATAATAAGATACTGGATTTTAACAAAAGGAAAACACATCAAAATAACAATACAACACACAAGGATAAACAACAGGGGATCTCTCGAGATACTGTCTCGTAGTCCCAAAGTAAATACGCAAAGAGACTCCCGAGGTACCGCCTCGTAGTCTCAAAAGTAAATGTGCAGGGAGAACTCTCGAGGTACCGCCTCGTAGTCTCAAAAGTAAATATGCAGGGAGAACTCCCGAGGTACAACCTCGTAGTCTCAAAATTAAATGTGCAGGGAGAACTCCCCAGGAACCGCCTCGTAGTCTCAAAAGTAAACACACAACTCAAATAAAAAAAAATTCAATAGTTAACAGCAAGAATTCTATAGTTAAGACTGATAAAGATCAAGAAAAAGCAGGAAGTCAACTAGGCATGCTACACAGAGTTCAAATAAGTAGTTAAAGTACGTAGACAGGCGATATTAGACTAAACAGGATAACTACACATGTTGGTATAACTTAATTAAGATGAGAACAGGTTACTACTCAGAAACAAAATGGTATAACTCAATTAAAATGAAAAGATGTTGCTACTCAGTAAAAATCGGGGTTTTTACAAACAAATAGCCCATGTACGTACTCGTTACCTCACGTCATGACGCTCGCATATCGCAGTAGTACCAAATCATAAGGGGATTTCCCACACACAAGGTTAGGCAAGCCACTTACCTCGAACCAAGCTCAAATCAATCCGTACGAATGCCTTTCCCTCGATTATACGACTCCGAATGGATCAAATCTATCCAAACACAATTACATATCGTAAATACAACTATAATAGACTAAGCGAATTAATGAAATCAAGACTTTAACAAGAAATTCAAAAATTGCCCTAAAAAGCCTCTTCGGGCCCATGTTTCGGAATCGGGTAAAATTAATTAAAAAAATTAACACCCATTCACTCATGAGTTCACTCGTACCAAAATTATCCAAATCCGATATCAAAATCACAATCAAAACTCAAAAACTTAGTTGAAGAACTTCTCTCATTTGTCCCCAAATTTGAAATTAAAGGATGGAATTAATGATAGATTAATGTGATATAACCAAAAACAAGTGTAGAATCATTACCCAATTGATGCCTTTGAAAATCCCCCAAAATTTCGTCCAAATCCGAGTTCTCAAACTCAAGTTTTGATAAAAATGACTAAACCCTCGATTTTGAAATGTTTAATACGGCCCAGGCATTCCTTCTTCACGAACACGGCCACACCCTCGCGTTCGCATAGATACAAAATTCACTGACCAAAAATTCCTCTTTCGCTAATGCGAGTGTCCTCTCGCATATGTGTAGTTTCCACTGGCTGCCCCTTCGCGAACGCGATCTCCACTATGCGAACGCGTAGAACAAGGCCCTGAGGTCCTAGCTGCTCTACCCCCTCTACGCGAACGCAATGCTCTTAATGCGTTCGCAATGCACTGCTGAACACACACCTTCGTGAACGCGGCCTCTACTTCAGGAACGCGAAGAACAATTTTCCTCCTGCCTCCGGCTCCTCTTCGCAAATGCACCAACTTCTATCTGCCACTGGGCATAGAAGCCACAAAAAGAGTTTGGAAAAATAGGAAATGAGAAAGTGGGATGGATGACTGTATCCACGAGACTGAACTCCTGATATCTTTTTGATAAAGAGAAACCAATATTTCCTTTTCTTTTTCCTTTTGGGGAAGGGGAAGAGGTATCTGATCCTGTAGCTTCGTGATGAAGGAATCACCTCAAAATTCATACTTTTGATTTCTCAGTCACGAACCTGAATTAAGAAATAAAGAAAGTACTTTAATTTCTTTTCGCTAGATCAAATTTTCGTTATATTGGTTTCTATCTCCACCTTGTTATATAGAATTCAAATTTAATAGTTCCAATCTTTATGTTCTCGGCATTTAATATATCGGAATATTATCATTCTTGAATTACTTTATAAAGATGTTAATAAAAAGGATAGTATAAATTCTTTGTGTACTAAAGAGTAGTTGTGATTAGCATGATTCAATCTGACACTGATAATATTGTAATTGTTAATTATTTAGCTCAAAGAAGTCCTTCAATTTTCTATACGATTTCAGAATAGTATTGCTTAGATCTTTGTCCCTTATTAAAAATTTAACCAACAATGATGTCATTAACAAAGGCAAAATAAACAAGCAGATAACATAATATAAATTAAAAATATCATTACTTCTTCGTCAACTTACTTTTTAGACCTAAAAATAACTTTATGTTTTTAATTTTTGTAATGGTCTGACTAAACCTCTTCGAATACTAATACTTTTCTCATTTATCAAAAAATATTGTTGCAGCATGTTAATAAGTACATATTATTTTGTCAATTCTACACCAATTCCCATTTTGCCTGAACTTGAGATGATTAAGCGGACAAAAAAAAATAATGTAATACAATAAATAATATATAAGATAGGTTTTGTATTTTCTAGTATGATTAGAATTCTTAATTGATATAGATGTTAATTCAAAACAATTCTTAAAAAATGTGAAATCTTGCACTGACGATAGTTATTAATTTAGGTGATATATTGAAATAGTTTTAATTGGTTAAAAAAAATATAAGTATTACCAATTGTATGTTAAAAGTAAATACAAGTAGCCTGTAATTAAGAAGAGTAGAAAACAAATCTACATTTGATGCAAATGCTAGTTAACGTAATTATATTAACAACGATTATTGATAATTATAAAAATATAGCGTCAATTTTGTGAAACCTAAATTGAGAGGACGTGCATAATCTTTCTAATATCCAATTAACATCATTGCTTCTCCTTCCCCTTCTTTTATTACCTCCATCCTTAACATGTTTAACTACAAAAATACAAAATAATGATTAACTATTACTTGACGCATAAAATTTAATTTATATTCAAATATTATATTGCAATAGTAGGCAATTTTATATCTTCAAATTATTATATCAAAAAAAAATTAATCAATAAAAATTTCTTTTGCCTAAAATTATCTTTTGTTCCGCTTATACTTCATAAAGTAGGTTTAATGAACTATAAATACGGTAATAATAAACAAATTGTAAAGCAAAAAAGCAATAAGAACTTAAAAATTTCTCTAGATGACCAAAACTAAATCAAAAGAAATCATAGTTTTCCAAAAAAATACATTATGATTTGCATATGATTTTATATTGATAGTGTCATGATCCGGAATTCCCATTGTCGGGACCGTGATGGCGCCTAATATTTCACTTGATAGGCAAGCCAACGTTACAGAATCATTAGCCAATTATTCTACCTTTCAGTACTTAACAACAAATAAGCTATAACGAGTTGAAATGAGTGCAGAAATATATAACAACCTCAATATATATTACTACCCAGAATCTGAAGTCACAATTCACGAACTTCTAAGATTTTACTACAAGTAAATATCTGAAAGAAATACAACTGTTTTCGAAATGAAAGAAACAGAAAGGGAAATGTATAGAAGGGGACGACAGAGCCTGCGGACGTCGACAGGTCTACCTTGGGTCTCCTATGTTCACCTGCAGCCAACCTCACGATCAGCTCGGACCAGCACCAAAATATGCACCGAAAGTGCAGAGCGCAGTATCAGTACAACCGACCACATGTACTGGTAAGTGCCGAGCCTAACCTCGACGAAGTAGTGACGAGGCTACGGCGGGTCACTCGCAATATAGTCTGTATGCAGTATATATAATAAAAGCAGAAAGAGGAAGACAGAATAGAAATAAACAACAACTTGCAAGAAATAACTACAACTCCCGGAAATAAGTCAACAGCGTTCAGAAAATTTCAATCCTTAAGTGCAATAAAGAATATCGTAAAGCTAACACAGTTCAAGGAAAGCATAAGCACATTGGTTATTGCGGCGCGTAACCCGATCCCACCGTACATCTCATATTTCTCCCTTATTTACTCATAACAGTATAAACAACAGTAAATATAAATAAGAGTGTTGCAGCGTGCAACCCGATCCCACCATATCATAATAACATAATCACAGTTCACCCTTATTCCACCAAACAATCCACCCTTATTACACCTATTGCGGTGTGCAATCCGTTCCCACCGTAAAGTATCAATTGACCCTTATTCCACCTCAACATATCTCCCTTATTCCATATGTTGCAGCATGCAACCCGACCCCTCCATATCAATATTAATTACTCAATATGTACAGAAATTTCACAATTCAAATCACAAAAGCCCTTCACAATACTTAAACTCTAAACTGAAACAAATAGGAAACTTATACACCATGAAAGTTCACATAAGTATTACTACATAGCAAGACCAATTCAGAATATACAACAAAAGGGTACCGATAAACCAACTTAAGCAAATAATAGGAGATAATGAACTATGGGAGGAACAAATATCATGAACAGAAGGAAACGGTGTCTAACACGTAGCAATTAGGCATGGGAACACAATTAGAGCATGTAGCACTTAAGACAAGGAAATAGACAATATGAGAAAAGCGGGAAAAATAGGGAAAACAGATAATTTGACGGCGCATAAGTAAGCGTCACCTCACATATACGCCGCTCACATGGAATACACATAGAAAATAGTTCGAGGGTTCTTAATTCCCTCAAGTCAAGTTAGACACAACACTTACCTCGCTCCAAAGGTAACTCAATGCTCAATCACAGCTTTTCCTCTAGAATTCTCTTCCAAACCACTCGTATCTATCCATAATTGACTCAATAATATCAATTATTACTAAAGGAATCAATTGCAATGCATAAATTTAGATTCCCTAAACTTTCCCCAAAAAAGCCAAAATTCGAACCCAGGCTCGCTTGGTCAAAACTCGAGGTTCGAACCAAAACTCATTCACCCATTCACCCCCGATCCCGAGTATGTAATTTATTTCGAAATACGACCTCAATTCGAGGTCTAAATTCCAATTATGTAAAAATTCCTAATTCTATCCAAACCTCCAATTTCCACCATGAAATTCCTAGATTTTAGGTTGAAACCTCATGAAATGTAATGGGTAATTGAAAGAAAGTGGGTTAGAATCACTTACCAACAAATTGGGGAAGAAGAAGTCTTGGAAAAATTGCCTCTAAGGTTTTAGGTTTTGAAAATTTGAGAAGTGAACCAAAAATCCCGTCCAAAGATCATTTTGATCAGTTGCAGGTGTCGCATTTGCGACCTGGAGTTCGCAAATACGAGTCCTTCAAATGTGAAGGTCTCTCCATTCCTGCTATCATCGCAAATGCGAAGAAAATCGCGCAAATACGAGTCTGATCCTTCCGGCAATTGCGACCATGTGACCGCAAATGCGATCATTGCCTTCCCCCATCCCACTTCACAATTGCGAAGGTATGTTCGCAAATGCGAAAACCATGAGGCACATCTATTCTTCGCAAATGTGAGAAATAGCTCGCAAATGCAGAACCTGCAGAGGTCGTAATTGTGATGCCTGATCTCGCATTTGCGAGATCAAAGGCCTACACCTGAAATTGCATCACCAGATATGTTCTAAGTCCTATTTTTCACTTTGTTTTCTATCGAAAACTCACCCGAACCCACGGGGATCCAAACCAAACATGCACACAAGTCTAAAAACAGCATACGAACTTGCTCGCGCGATCAAATTGCCACAATAACACCTAGACTACGAATTGAACACCAAATCAAATGAAATTTTTAAGAAAACTTTGAAATTGTTATTTTCACAACCGGACATCCGAATCACGTCCTAAGGGTTTTACAGCCTCTCGAAGATAAGTACAGACGTCTCTGTACCAATCCGCAAGACTCTACTAAAGCCGCTCATAACTCATGAGACCTATGTAACCTAGGCTCTGATACCAATCTGTCACGACCCAAAAACTAACCCTGTCGTGATGGCGTCTATCGTGGTACTAAGCAAGCCGACACAATTACCAAAACAGCCAATATGTTCATTTTTAAATAAAATCTTAAAGTTGTCCAATATAAAACCTTCAATAAGGAGTTCAAATCAAAAACAAAAGTACGGAAGAAAAACAAGACCAACATCGGGGTGTCACTAGTCATGAGTAACTACTACAACTGTCTGTATACATCAAGACTAACATAGTCTGGGATTAATCAAGTACAACTAAGGGAAGATAAAGGAGGAGGAAAGCATGTCTGTGATCTCCATGAAGCTACCTTACTAACTCCGAGAATCTGTGTCAGAAATAATCAACAACCTCAACCGTGCCCAGATACGTCGGGATCTGCAAACAAGTTGCAGCGAGTGACGTGAGTACGCCAACTCAGTAAGTAACAACATTAAATAAAGACTGAGCAGTAGTGACGAGCAGTAAAACACATAAAGTCCACATCATGAAATCTCGGTAAAATGCAACATGCTTTCAAATCAGTATTTGAGTCAAATCATCTCGTTTAAAATCCAGTTCCGGTGAAAATTCATTTAAAGATATTTTTCAACAGTTTTAACAGAGGCTCAATACGAAGAAGAGTGAAAATGATGAAATCATAAACAGCCCCTCGGAAAAAACATCACTCATATACAGCCCCTCGGGCAAGCCTCACAGTCACTCGTAATCAGCCCCCGGGCATACCTCACAATCACTCGTAACATCCCCTCGAGCATACCTCACCATCACTCATGCCTCCTAGTCACTCAGCACTCCGCACTCGACACTCGTACTCAGTAGGTACCTGCGCTCACTGGGGGTGTGTACAGACTCCTGAGGGGCTCCTTCAGCCTAAGCGCTATATCAAGCCAAATTATGGCATAAATCACTCAAGCCCTCGGCCTATATCAAACATGTTGCGACGTGCAGCCCGATCCCATAAATATCCTCACAAAACAGGCCCTCGGCCTCACTCAGTCATAAACCTCACAAGCCGCTCGGGCATTTCAGTAAAAATAGGGAACTCAGCCCAAAAAAACATTTATATGCATCAAAACAGAGTAATAAGACTGAGTTATGCAGTAAACAGGTATAACCATGACTGAGTATAGATTTTCAATTGAAAACAGTGGGAGGATAGTAATAGAAGTCCCCTGAGGGTCCAACAGTACTGGCACAAGGCCCAAACATGGCATTCAGCCCAATTTACAGAAACTCTTTCTAAAATACATTGATACTATATAGTTTCAACAAAATATGCAACTCTACAGTTGCTACGGGACGGACCAGGTCCAAAATCCCCAACGGTACACGCCCACACGCCCATCACCTAGCATGTGCGTCACCTCAAAATAGTAAAATGGTACAAAATCCGGGCTTTCATACCCTCAGGACTAGATTTACAATCTTTACTTACTTCAAACCGGTCCAATCTCTACTTCGTGATGCTCTTGCCCCTCGATTCGGCCTCCAAATTCTCCGAATATATTCACAACCAGTACAATACCATCAATTTATGCTAAAGGAATGAATTCCACAAGAAAAACTATCAAATTAAACCCCAAACCTGAAATTGGCTCAACCTCTCCCCCCCCGCGCCCACGACTCAGAATTGGGTAAAAGTCACAAATTATTAATACCCATTGATGGGGTTTTCAAGCAAATCGATTGGGTAATTGTTCTTCACCTAGAATTTAACATATTCCTTGATTTTATCTTCATTTCTATCATTTAATTTGTATTTTGAGTTGAGGAAAATGTTGGTTTTTGAAGAAAGTATTCAAAATGAAAAATCACGATTTGAGGGACGAAATGGTATCGGAATTTGATAATTTTAGTATGGTTGAACTCATAACGGAATGGGTGTCCGGGTTTTGTGAAATTTGTCGGGTTCCGAGGTGCAGGCTCGGGGGTCGACTTTTGGGGTCGATTTCTAGATTTTTGTAAATACTGAGACTTTATGATCCGGAGTAGTTCCTTATAAGTTTTATTTGTGCTTTGAAGTTATTTTGGTTAGATTTGAGCCTCGAAGGTCTTTTCACCCGAGAAGTTCATTTTAGAGTACCGATTTATCTTCCTTGAGGTAAGTATCTTGTCTAACCTTGTGTGGGGAAACTACCCCTTAGGATTTGAGTCTTTTATGTTGATTGTAGTCCGTGTACGTGAGGTGACGAGTACCTTCTCGGACTTATGTTGTGGAAATTGGCCTTTTAGGGTTCCTAGGTTCTTGTATTCATTGAATATGTAGTTGTACTTGTATGATTACGTTCCTTAATTACTAGTTTCACATTTACCTGATTAATTAGAATTAATTGCTTCATTATTCACAACTATTGATATTTGATTCAATATGTGCATTAATTAAGATTGTTACCTCTTCCATGGCGAGACAAGGTGCGCTGTGTCAGGGATTTATTTGTGATGACTTGTGTTGGCCTGGGGGCATTCTTGTTGTTGATTTGTATAGCGTACACTTACATGTGTGAGCTTATTCTTGTGAAAGTTATGAAGAAACAGTCTACGTGTTGTCCGTTGACAGTTGCACAAATATACACATAGTTAAGCACTCTCATCGGATTAAGGGACTTCCTTGTTATTCCTGAGTATAGATACCCTGGTTTGCTTGCCTTATATGTGAGAATGATTCTATTGGGCACGTGAGTCGTCCGTGCAGTTACTAGTTGAGATGAGGGAACAGGATGCCAAAAGTTAGGGTTCAGATATTGGGACCCGTGAATTGTGATTAGCCCGAAGTTCGGTACCTCATGGAGTTTATTGAATAAACCTAATGTGAAAAAGGTCGTTGTTGTTGAGTTATTACTTGTCCTTTTCTGTATCTGTGAACCCGTATGTTTTGACTTGTTTCTGTTCATCCTCCTGTGATATTATTTGGGTATTCCGTTGGTACTTACTTTCTTCCTTTGTTATTGCAATTACTGTATAGTTAGCCACATCGCGTAGTCTTTATGTAGATGCCATACTCTGTTGTTTCTACACTTATACTTGTTCAGGTTATATAGCCCAGTAGGTGTCTTGACTGATCCTCGTCACTACTCCACTGAGGTTAGTCTTGATACTTGCTGGGTACCGCTATGGTGTACTCATACTACACTTTTGTACATTTTTGTGCAGATCCAGATATTTCGTAGCCGGTTGATCATTAGCTAGCAGAGCGGGTTGCTGTGTGGAGACTCAAGGTAACCTGCCGCTGGGTTCGCAGGCTTCGAAGTCACCTTCTAATTTTCATTTTGCACTATTTATCCTTATTCTTGACAGTTGTATTTAGAAATTTTCTAACAAACACCCTGTAGAGCTTATGACTTGTACTACCGGCTTTGGAAAAATTGTTATTTGTATAGAATATTTCATTTCAGAAATTTATTAGATGTTTTTAATGTTGTCGTTATTCCATGATTATTAGGCTTACTTAGTCCTTAAGACTAGGTTCCATCACGATACTCAACGGAGAAAAATTGGGTCGTGATAAAAAGTGTACCTAGTCCTAGTCAGTATGACCCTAGTACCGGTTTAATTCAATTTCAACCGGGAATTAACACTATTACCGGTGGTATTTTATATTATGATCCAAAAAAAGATAGGGAAGAATTGGCAAAAATGGTAATTGTTATGTGCTTACCCTATAGTTTTCCTTCTGATCCTTCGTTTGTGCATTAAATTAGAAAAAAATTTAATCCTACTTATAAAAGTTTTCCTCGCACAACCGTAAAGAGCGATATTTATAAATATAATCATGAATATGAACAATATTTGCACTATTTATATACTCATATAAATTATCGTGTTGCTATTACAACTGATACTGGTAGAAGTGGCAAAGACTGTGATTACCTTACTGTTACCAGTCATTAGATTGATGAGGATTGGATAATGCAAAAGCGCATAATTGCTTATAAAATAATTGTTTCACGTCATACAGGCAGTTTATTGCTAGCACAGTTGCGGATATTTGCAGATATTTTTGCATTAGTGATAAAATAATATCGGTTTCAATGGATAATGCTACTAATAACACAAATGCTATAGACTTGCTTACCACTATGCTAAATCCTGCATATAGTAACATTTTTCATGTTAGGTGTATTTGTCATATTTACCATTTAATTGTGGGTGATGGTATGAGAATTTTAAATATTCAAATTGAAAAGATTAAAATGGCTTTTGACAGGTTTTTTCATTCAAACCGTAGAAGTAGACTTAGAGAATATTTTAAAAAATGCGGTGAATGTGGCCTAAGAGAAAGAAAGGTTCTTAAACCTTATCCAACTAGATGGAATTACATGTATGAAAGTTTGGTTGTTGCATATGAATATAGAAACCCCATAAACTTAACGTTTAATGCACGTGTAAGTGATGATGACGAGCACCTTACGAATGGGGATTGGGCTAATGTTAAAATGCTTGTTGATTTTTTAGAAAAATTTCATATTGCTACAAATGAATTTTCTTGGTAATATTATCCTACTATTTCTAACTGTTTAGTTTATATTGGAGAACTTGCAAATTTGTTTGCTCATTTTTCAAAGTGTATAGAAATTTATAAACTTGATATTGATTCTATGAGAAAAAAGTTTAAAAAATATTTTTCCCTATTTCCCCTATTTATGGTATTGCTGCTTTGTTAAATCCTTGTATGTGTCCTCAATTTTGGTATGAAACTGTTTATAGTGGTTTAGCACTTGAAGATGATGAGTTGCCTAAAATTTCGAAAGCAATAGCCTCAATTAGAAAAAATGCTCAAACTATTTATAATGCTTATCAAGTTGCATTAAATCATGCTAGACCAAATGTTTCAACTCCTTCTTCTTATGATTCTCAGTCATCTAAAAGAATTGTGGGAGTAAGAGCACTTGGTGCTTGGGCGGGGTTTAGGGGTTCTTTTGGTTCTAGTAGTAATAATTTTTCACAACTAAATGAGCTTGAAGTTTATTTGTCCCGGCAAATTGAGGAAGTAAATCCCGGCGGCTCCTTTAATCTTTTGCAATGGTGGAAGGACAAAGAAAAATACTTTCCGATTCTTTTAAGGATGGGCGAGACATTTTAACTATTCAAGCTTCAGCAGTGGCATCGGAGAGCGTTTTCAAAAAGCAAGACTTCTTTATAGAG
This sequence comes from Nicotiana paniculata, assembly GCA_005239505.1. Lineage (NCBI taxonomy): Eukaryota > Viridiplantae > Streptophyta > Magnoliopsida > Solanales > Solanaceae > Nicotiana > Nicotiana paniculata. The sequence continues at coordinate 16,868 of ML336802.1, read as the reverse complement.
CGTCTATGAGGGAGAGCTTGAAAAAATTAATATTGTTCAGAGATTGGATCGTTCAGAAAGAAGAAATTTTGGACTTGCTGAATCACAACCAGAGGAAGACGAAGCTTACGAAGAAATGCTAGTCGAACTTGCTGAGGATGTTGCTTCGCCCGACAATGAAAGCGGCGATGACCAAGCTACTGTTCCGCCACCACCAACGGAACTTCCTCCGAACCTTGAAGAATTTATAAAGTTTGTAAGAGATACCATGTAACTTGTACGAACAAAAATTAGTATGTAGTATGTAACTTGTATTTTGGCACATCTTGATTAGTTTCTTTTTCCTTTTCAATTGTGGTATTAGCACCTTGTTGTGCTCATTTCATAAGGGGAGGAAGATTAAAAAAGATATTGCCATATTTTTTTAATGCTATAATAAAATTATCAAGGCATTGCTTTGAATATCTTTTTACAATATTTTTCTCTTTAAATTTGAATAAAAAAATTCAAGTCATAATTTTATAATAAATTTACAAGGCATTACTTTAGATATTTTTTAACATCTTTTTATCTCTAATTTTTATTAAAAAATCATTATTTAACCGTTGGGCCCACTTAGGCCACGGGTCCGACTCGTTTAGCTTGGGACCATGAGTTCGTGGGTTCGATTAGACTGGCTCACTTGGCCCGTTTAGTGATCGGACCGGCCCACATAACACTCCTAAGTCTTAATGCTATTATTAGCTGGTCCTACTGCAATTAGTAGCAGTGGAAGTGTTAAAAGGAAAATGAAAGAAAAACACAACAATGGCAATAATGCCATGCCAAAGTTTACCCCACTTTGAAGCCACCTTTTTTAAAATTCCAAGCAACCCACATACGCAAAAGTCACTCTACAGTCTACACACACTTTTACACACTCTCTCTATCTCAGCCTTCTCCTCTCTCTCTCTCCTAAAGCAAAGCAAAGTCGTAAAACAATAGTGACAAAGCAATAGAGAGAGAGGGAGAGGAGAAGTTCCTTTACCAATTACTCCTCCTCTAAATTCCTGCTTCTCCACCTCCTCCTGCAACTGCTTGGCGCAGAAACTAATATGACTCAGACAGTCAATGGCAGCCACAATAACTCACATCCAGTACCACTTCAAAGTCACCCTCATTACTACCCACCTCCTTCTTCTTCTTCATCCTCAAAAGCTTCTTTTAAAGGCTGCTGCTGTTGTCTCTTCCTACTTTTCTCCTTTTTGCTTCTCCTCATTCTCGCAGTCATTCTAGTTATCGTCCTCGCCTTGAAGCCCAAGAAACCCCAATTCGACCTTCAGCAAGTGAGCGTCCAGTACGTGGGTATCACTCCCAACTCCGCCTTTGCGACTGCCGCAGCAGCATCTTCTGCTTCTGTGTCTCTCAATATCCACATGGTCTTCACCGCTGTCAATGATAATAAGGTAGGAATCAAGTACGACGAGTCCAGGTTTACTGTCATGTACCGCGGGATTCCACTTGGAAGGGGAATTGTTCCCGGTTTTTACCAACCCGCTCACAGTGTTCGGCGGGTCGAAACTACGATAGTCGTGGATCGGGTCAACTTGCTCCAGGCCGATGCAGCTGATTTGATCCGTGATGCGGCGTTGAATGACCGGGTCGAGCTTCGGATTTTGGGTGATGTCGGAGCTAAGATTCGGATCCTTGGGCTCACTTCACCCGGTGTGCAGGTTAGCTCTTTCATTCACCGCTTTAATTTCTCTCTCTATGATTGCTCTTTTTTCTCTGTCTAGACTTTTAGGACAATATGTGCTCGAGAAACGCCGCATTTGCAGTGTAGAATATCAGCTTCGTGTCTCTCTCTCTCTCACGCACACACACGCCCGAGAGACAAGGCATTGGGTGGGGGGGAGGGGTCTGTGTGACGTGTACGTTTGGTGCCTTTCTTTCTCGGACTGTTGGGCTTTGCTAACTTGCGCCAATAATGTGTACTAGCTTAGCTTTAAGGGGTTGTTTGGTAGGGTGTATAAGAATAGTGCTAATAAGGTTTATTAGTAATGCATGGGGTAGTAATGCAAGCATTAGTTATGCAGATATTATTTCCTATCTGTTGTTTGGTGTGGTGTATTAAAATTATAATGCACTGCATAATTTTTAAGAAAAACAGATGTTTACAAAAATACCCTCCATATTCTCTAGTTTTTAGAGACTTTAAGGATAATTTTGTCTTTAACCATGCTAATGCATGCATTAATAGTCTTGGTATTATTAATGTCATAGTTTTTTTATGCATTACTTATGCATAGGATAATGGCAAGTATGACGTATAACTAATGCAAGTATTAGTTATACACAGGTTGAAAAAATATATCAAACAAATCTAATGCATAAAGCTAATGCTTGCATTAGTTTTTCTAATATCTCCTGCCAAACGACCCCTAAGAATTTAGAGACCAATTCAAGTTGAAGTCATATGCACCATAGCATAATAATAATAATAATGTTAGTGTAGTTCAAAGCTTTGTCTATGTAGCTTGCTTACATTGCCCGTCTTAACTGAAAGAGCAGTTTGTTGTAAATATCATTAGCCTAATATTAGTTAATTTATGATTAATTCTTACCTTTTTCTTTTTTTTTTAAGGTTGCCTACTCACATTATTAGAAGATAAAAATTAAGAGTAGAAACTCATTAATAAAATTATATAAACAGTTACCTTATATAAAAAACTAAATCCTTTACTAAATATATTTTAGGCAATATATTTAACTTTTTATTCACCAATACTTTTACAAGAATTAGGCTATTGTGCTACTTAAAGAATATTTACAAATTACAAGTAGCTGCATTTTGTTAATGTGGATTGATAATTTATAAAAGATTGTGTGTAACTGCTATTATTGCATACACTATAGGAGGGGAGCCTTGGAGCAACGGTCAAGTTGTCTCCGTGTGACTTATAGGTCACGGGTTCAAGCCGTGGATTTAGCCATTGATTCTTGCATTAGGGTAGGCTGCCTACATCATACCCCCTCGGTTGCGGCCCGTCCCCGGACCCTGTGTGAACGCATGATGTTTTGTGCACCGAGCTGCCCTTTTTTTAATACACTATAATACCAATATAGATGTCAAACAAAGAGTTCCTTTCCATGAACTCCACGTCTTGTATTCATGTAGTATTCCCTTGAACTCTATTGTAGCCACTCGAAATTGGGTTATTCTATTTTTTCACTAAGTACGATAATGTCTTTAAAAAAACTAGAATACGAGAATGATGAGGCCAAGAACCAATATAGTGAACCAATCGCCCTTAAAGTAGGTAGGAAATGAATTCTAAATTTGCCAAAGCCAAAATGGTGTATTGTTGGCTCGTCCTTAAAGTAGTAGGAAAAGGGTGTTATTTACCAAAAGCCAATCTGGTTTCTTCTGAATTTGGTTAGGTCCAGAAGTAGGGGAAGCAAAAGTGGGAAAAAGGACTCAAAAAAGAAGGGGAAACTGAGAATCTAATAATTAAAGAGTGTGGATTTGGATGAATGATGCCATGAGTGTAGGAATGTTTTTCTCCTTTAGCTTTCTAAGTTGCAACAAGAACCAATAATTTGAAGGAATGGGAGCCACAACCTTGCCTGTCATGTCTAGTAGTAATAGGTTTTGTTGTCTAGTTTTACAGTACTCTGCCATTTCTGAAACTTTTTTGAGCTGGTTTGCCGTAGTTTTTTGGATTCCCCACTACACATGACCCAACAAACTATTTAGTATTTACTCTGCTCTGAGAAAATAGGCCACTTTCTGAAGGGCACTAAAATTTTCTCCTAGTGCTGTGTAGGTGTGGTGTGCACTGCTTACACCTCCTGCTATTGGATCTTTCATTGAAAGGGACTTTCTTGTTGAATAGTGCTCCAACATTTAGTGGCTTTTAATAGTGATCGGAAAATAATAATAATAATAATAATAATTAAGCAGAGAAGTGTAGAGGGTTGGGCCAATTTTCCTAGTGCGCTATCAGTAAAAAGTTTAGTCAGTACTTCTTACTTTTGAGTCTAGTGTTTAGTTTATTTTGCTTACCCAATTTACATGATAACTTATGTCTTGGACCATGGTCAAGCATAATTGCTGGTAATAGTTATCCCATCCTTAGTTATATCATGTTTCCATGCACTTTTTTTAGGAGCTCAAGTGTAAATCTATTTGTTGCTTGTTGAGCTATAATTATATCCTTAATTAAGCTTGCAATATCAATTCAAGAAACAAACAACTTACAGTATATTTCATCATTAAAAAGCTCCGTTTCCTTTGTTTCATTTATAACTAAAATATTACTAGCTATCCGTTTCCAACATTTCTCTGTCCCCTTTGCTGACTTTTTAAGATGCTGAACTTTTTCTTTCACTTTCTTGAACTGTTTGTCTTCCTAAATCAAGGTTCGTGTTAAATTCAGCTTCTGCACTGCTTAATTATTGAGATATCATTGAATGCAAGTGATGATGCTTTCCCTATTTAGTGCATGCTTCAAACAAGTAGAAACATTTGAGATCATGGCTTCACTCGTGAAAGCTTCATCGCATTTTTAATGATATTAACAAATCGAAAACTTCTTTTGCCGAATTAATGGTTGTATCTTGTGGCACTTCAGTAATGTAGGTTTTAATATTCCCCAAAACTCCCATCCGATCTATTTTCAGCTCTTGGCGATCACTAGTTACCTTCACTTCAAAAAAAAAAAATGAATCTTATGTTGGTATTAGTATATTAATCCTTTAATTTAACAGTAGGATGACTGAATCAGAAACATAAAGTAACTGAGAATGGTTGTTGGAGCAGGTATCCGTGGATTGCGCAATAGTGATCAGCCCAAGGAAACAGGCTCTCACCTATAAGCAGTGTGGATTCGATGGCCTTAGCGTATGACAAATACTAATTAACTCTGTTTTAATTTGTCTGCCTTTGGAACTTTTCCAAAGCTACATTTTCTCTTTAATAATTCCACAAAGAGGGAAAAAGGGAGATGTACAATTTGTAGTCGGTAACAAGTGCACATGCTTATCATTGAGAAAAAGGTTTAAAAAGAAAAGGCGCACATGCATCTGGTTGGACTTCATACAAAAGCAAATTGAAGCCTATAGGCTATAACATTTGATTTTATTTTATTTTTTTTTATTTTTTTTTTTTAGATTTAGAAAAATGAGAAGTTGAGCCAGTAACTGTAGCTAAAGGGTATCTTGTTATTAAAATAGATTCTTCTTTTTCTTTTTATAGATTTGGACTAATAGGTATTCCACGAGTCATTGTGATTAGCTCACATGTAGAGTTTATTGTATTTGTTAATTATACTGTACCTTCTGAACTCTAGAGGTCCAATGGTAGAATCTGCCAAGTTTTGGAAATTAATAAACCACCCTCCCCTTTTTCCTTCTCTTTACTTTTTCTTTCCCTTTCCCAACCATAACTATGAAATCCAAATTATTCTGCCAAAGAATAATTTCAATCTTCAAGGATATCTCCGACTACAAATATAATTGATCAAGTCTTGTGCTAAACAACGAAAGAGTTAAAAAAAAAAAAACGAACCATTAAAATTCTTTTCAAACAAATAGGGAAAGCAAATTGACACTAGAAAAATAGCAAACAGTTCAACATCCATTTTTCTTTTAAGAAACTAAAGATAATACCCTTGCTTATTTTTATTTCTATTTTCAAACTACATTCTTTCTACCACACAAAGACTAATACAAAATGTGATATATTTTCTAACTTCAATTTAACTTTTGTTTGGTCCCAATAAAAAGAAAGCTATTTTGGCAAGAGATAATCTAAACAGACCACGTCGCCCCATTAGCTCTTTCAATCCTCTCATCCCTACACAAATCCAGCACTTGGTACTCTCTATTATACAACCAAAGTGTATCAACGTTTCTACAATTAGAGAGCTAATTGAGCCTTAAGATAGAAATGATGATTGGTTAAAATCTCACACGGCATAGAGCACATCTGACTTTAAAACCTAGAGGTACGCATACAGACACTATCACATCAAAAATACACACCATTTAAGCTAAAAAACAAAAAATAGTTTGACCCTCAAAACAGAGCTAAGATAGAATGCATGTCTGAACCTATCATAGATAAAGAACAGAAGAAAGCATTCCTTACCCTCGAAATGGTTCATGAGACTCGAAAGAGCTGTCTTAATTTTTGCCTCTGTAAATCAGGATGACGATTGCTCCTTCATCCATAGTTATTTATAAGAGGCAAATTCAGCGATCAGAAAAATTTTCAAGACAAAGCGGGGATAGTAAAGCGAACTATTTCAAGGTTTCATGTTATGCAAACAAGCACTCTAACTAAAATCCTGTAGGTGTTTAGTAGCATTCGGATAAACAGCACTGTCTTACGGCGACCTCATAATATGAAGATAACAACACCAATAACTTGTCAAAACTTCTGTTCTACCAAAATATTATGCGTTTTAAGCGCTCCGGCAACAATTGAAGTTCAACTAAAATCCTAAAGGCACTTGAAAGCATTTAGATAAACACCATTGTTTCCACAAAGACCTTATAAAAATAAAGAAAAAAATAACAATAACTTATCCAAAGCTTCTCTTCTACCAAGATAGCATGGGCTTAGCTCAGCAAAAAATTGCAGTTCTATAATGTCACTCAAGCCTTCAGCCGACCATAGAACTTCTGTTTCTCCTGGGTGGTCTGGAAGCGACCATGTCCGAACTTTGAGGATGTGTCGATGAACTTGAGCTTAATCTCCTCAAGAGCAACACGAGAGGTCTGGTTGAGAAGTGATTGGCGAAGGGTAACAACCCTCTTCTTAGGACCTACACAGCATCCCTTGATCAACAGGTAATCTTCCTTCACCACACCATAATGGGGAAATCCACCCATAGGTGTGATGTCTTTCTCAGTCCTGTCATCGTCAAGGCAAGTGTAAGCAACAAAAGTGGAAACTAAAAAGTGACGATCAAGGCACAACAAAGCTTCCACAGTGCCACTAGTACAAAATATGAGATATCTTCAGCAAGGGGGGTATAAAACATTGTTGAGTAAGAACTTTAAATCAAGCAATCTCAAATTGCAGTTACCACTACCAAACCTAACAAACACACTAGCACTAATTGCAGACAAATGGAAAGTAGAATATCATCTTTGTGGGAACGGAATTTAGCAAGGAGACAGTATAAAAGAACCTGTCAAAGTCAGTAATAGCTGCATGTGACTCTTGCCCAGCTTTGCCAAGCTTGTAAACCTTCTTGTTCATCTCGGTACGGTGATGGTATCCGTTTTGACCAGCACGGGCAACTGTGTAGGAAACTCTAGCAGGGTGCCAAGCACCAATACAAGCAACTTTACGAAGACCCCTGTGGGTTTTGCGAGGAAGACGTGTCACTCCCCAACGTGTTACGACACCTTCATAACCCTTACCCTTGGTAACACCAATGATGTCAATCATCTCATCCTTCTGGAAAATAGCATCAACTGGCACCTGCTTCTCAAAGAAACCATATGCATAGTCAACCTTTTGGGCAATAGTCCCACCATTCACCTGGATTTCCATCAGATGTGCTTTCTTCTGTTTCAGACCTTTCATCTTCCTTATCTGAAGTAAAGCACGGTAACCATTACAATGAGTATCCAAATAACTAATATGTTCAAATACCCAAGAAATCTAAAACCTTGAAAGACCAATTAAATCAAAAGACGAAACTAAGCCAGACCAAGAATGCCTACCGCACACGACCACATACAGAAACAAATTCACTACATAAACAACCAGTCAGCATTTGTGAATAAGGAAGAACCAAATAGATCTTTTTTATGAGGGTGGTGTCAGAGCAAGCTTGCACGCACCTAACACTATTCCATCGTTACCTACAAGGCTTAGGTAGATAGGAAGAAATCACCTACTTCCTCCGTTTCAATTTACGTGAACATGTTTGACTGGGTACGAAGTTTAAGAAAAAATAAAGACTTTTGGAATCTGTAGTCATAAACAAGAAAAAAAGGGGTCCAGAATTATAAAAGCTTCTTATTAAGGGTAGATTTGAAAATTTAAGCTAAATTGTTTGCAAATTTAGAAAGGGGTCATTCTTTTTGGAACGGACCCAAAAGGAAATACGTTCACATAAACTGGAACGGAGGGAGTAGTATTTTTGCCTCCGCCGGATATGAACCTATGAACTCGTGGTTCTCCGACTTCATTGACCACTAGCCACACACATGGGTGCAAAAACCAAATAGATCTATTGCTTAGCAAAACAGGAATAATATAATCAAAATATGAAACTAGGTCAGTATAAGAATGCTTAGCACAAATAACCACCTATAACAACAAATTCACTACATAAATAACTGTTTTTCTGTAACTTATATAAATAACCAGTATTCATGAATTAGAAAGAACCAAATAAATCTGTTGCTTAGCAAAAGATGATAACATGCAAGCATCCTTAATATTTTCTTAAATGAGCTTACTTAACTTTAAGAGGTGCAAATATCAATGAGAAACTAATTCTTACAGCACCTCTTATTACAAGTATCTCATGAAGGTTTGCCTCAGACGAAAATTCGGAGAAAGCAGGGAAAAATATAGAATACATTTTATATATGCAACAACAGCAGATATGGGTCATGGTCCCCAAAAAACAACAATATCTGTGAGAGATGGCATTAAGATAGTACCTGAGTGTGAGCCAACACACGGATGACTGAAGAATACTTCTTCAGTTTCTCCAACTGCGCCTGGATATCTTTCTTACCTTCATCAGTCTCATATTTCTTCGAGTACTTCAAAAAGGCCTTCTTCTTGGACTTGCACCAATTCTTGTAGAACCTCCTCTTTAACTCTTCACTGAGATGCTGAGCCCAAACAGTGTTGAGGCAACGCAGGCCACGAGGTGTCGTAACATATCCAACAACACCAACTATCACCATTGGGGGTGTTTCAACTATAGTGACCGCTTCACATGTTTCTTTCTTGTGGAGTTCTACAATCACCAGATAAGATGCAACGTTTAACATCAACATGGCAGTTTTCCCCTTAGGGTAAGCATGAAACCCAATCAGTATCAAAGTCTATTTACTAACACTGCTACCGAATAATATGAATACAGAGCTGAAATACTATTATATGAAAAGGGGATTTTACTTGATCCGGGTTTTTCTACATCTCTCACGATGTGGGTCATTCCAGCCTTATAACCCAAGAAGGCAGTCAGCTTGCAGGGTTTGCTTTGATCATCCTTAGGGAATGCCTTCACTGAAAAATTAAAAATAAGAACAAAAAAAGACAAATGAAAACAGATAAAAATGACAAACGATGACTCCTTTTTTTCACTGAGCTTTCCTGGGATTTGTTAAAAAGCTCTTTAAACACTTCTCTCTATTAAACATGGCTGTTTAAAAGGTCATATCATAACTACAACCTTCTCAAATTAATATAAAGTAGAAAATTGGATTAAAATTCTACTATCAATTATCTAGTAGTACTGAAAAGAATATAGCACACCCTTTCCCCTGTGACGAGCAGCTCTCTTTCTGGGCAGAAATCCCAAAGACCCGTGTCTTGGGTGCTCAAACTTCCTATGAGACATTTTTCTTGTCCTTCAATCTGTAAACACAACACAAAATGTAAACAATACAATTATGATGCTTCAATCCCAAAGAAAATCAAAGTCAGCTATATGTATACACAATTCAGCTCTATTAGCCCAATATTACTTTGCTTATAAATAATTTTCATTTCACTGCAAATTAGGTGCTCGCTAAAAGCCTAAACATACATAAGCAAATAAAGCAGCCCAGATTGCTTAAATTACGCAGAAATCTAGCCAAAACAAATTATGATAACACATCCAAATAGAAGTTAAACAATGTGAAACCCATACACTGGTTCATAGCTATATTACAAATTTACTAAGCTTTTGGCAATTGATAATGCCATAATAGCTCATTTAAAGAGTAACATGAATGTGTCCACCAATTCTCCAAATGTATATTGAGATTTTACGTAAAACATAGCTAGCTAGAATTCAGAAATTAGAATGCACACATAAGTTTGAGGGAAAGAGGAGGGTACCTGCAAGGGACGGCTTTGGGGGGCTGCAGAGAAAAACCCTAACTCAAAACTGAGATTTATATATTATCATTTCGTTGCCGTAGGGGAATGGGCTGGATATAAGGCTTTTGGCCCAACTTTCTTGGGAAATTTTCATAAGGAATTTTTATATTCCTATACCACATAGAAACTTTATTACCTTCAATGTTTAAGGTTTGACTTAATTACACTTAGTATTCCAAATTATCAATTCTATATCATACTTAATTAAGGGTCTAATTAATTGGACGGTTTTACTCCTTAATTAAAGGTGTTCATATATCTCATGTTTCTCTCTCCCCCTAATTCCTAAGACCAACGTTATTTTTCCCCTCCCCTTTCTTCCTCTTCTCCATTCCTTTTTCTTCTCAAAAAATACAGAGATGAGACTCATTTTTTATAATCAGACTTTTATTATCACACGGCACCAAATTAGGTTTCAGAAATTATTTCAGTTATCACCCTCACAGTCAATTATCACCATCACCCACATTTTATGTATTGTTATTAAAGTATTGGTAATTGACTGTAAATACTTAAAATCTTGGCATTTATTTGAACTGCAAACGTGGATTTTTAATAGGAGATGAAAAATAACTATATTGTGCAAAGCACATCTTCTAACCGAACTATATTCTCGTATTTAGAAAACTTTGGCATTCATCTGGAATTACATCCGGAGTAATTGTTGAAGACCCTATTGCATGCCAAATTGTTATATACAAGGTCTGTGAATTAGGGACAATTAGGTTTCAGAGATTAATTTACTGCAAGTACTAAAACTTTTGGTAGTCCAGAAGAGAGCAAACTGATGATCAATTGTTCTAGATATCAAGCAACTAGGACAAAAAGAAAATAATTGAGTTGGAGTGGAAACTAGTAGTATGTGTTTCCTCCCAAGCCACTACTAATCATTTCCTTCCTTATATTTTAATAATTAGATTTTTTGATGATTGAAATTTCTTCCTAAAATAATTCCAGGCTTTGCAGCATATACTCTCTCAGACTGGGTACATTGAATTTTAATACCCAATTCCCATTCAATTGTAGCTTAATTGGTATTTTCGACATAATTGCATTTTTTGCAGAAGATTTTGTAGAAGTTTTAGTCGTTTTGGATTGTGAAAACAGAAAATAATACATCTACAATCAGAATACAAATAATCTATAATTCATCTACAAAATATCTACAAACTGGGTATATTGAATTTTAATATCCCAATTCCCATTCGAATGTAGTTTAATTAGGATTTTCGACATAATTGTGTTTTTTGCAGAAGATTTGTAGAAGTTTTAGTCGTTTTTAATTTGTGAAAACAGAAAACAAAGCATCTACAATTAGAATACAAATAAGCTACAATTTATCTACAAAATATCTACAAACTGGGTACATTGATTTTTTTTTATCCTAATTCCCATTCAATTGTAACACAATTGGGATTTTTGACGTAATTGCGTTTTTTCAGAAGATTTGTAGAAGTTTTAGCTGTTTTTTATTTGTGAAAACAGAAAATAAAGCATATAAAATCAGAATACAAATAATCTACAATTTATCTACTATTTCTGCAATATGTCTTCTTCTTCTTCTTCTTCTTCTTCTTCTTCTTCTTCTTCTTCTTCTTCTTCTTCTTCTTCTTCTTCTTCGAGTTTCAATCTGCAATTCAGTAAAAATCAAGTCTAATCTTCACCAAAACCCCTCAAAATTGAGATATAAACTCCAAACCATATTCCCAATTATTTTAAACAACACCCAACCCGTACATTATATTGCAGCAACTGTGTAAATTGTAGAAAAATTATAGAAAAATTGTAGACTGTTGTTTATTTATTTTTGAGCTTTTGTGTTTTTGTGTTAAAAGTTTTGATGGGAGCTTGTTATTCCACTTCGTCTATTTGGAGCTAACTTGTGTAGAGGAGAAGATGTTTTTTAAGTTATATATATATTGCTATACCTTCAAATTCAAGAAAATATGATTGTATTGTATTTAAAGAGGCGTGAATTTGTAGAATAGATTGAATGTGAGGAATGTGTCAAATAAGACTCACAATGACTTGTTTTCTACATTTAATCTACAACAAAATTACATATCATTTGAAACATTAATACGAAAATACAGAATTTCAATGTTTCTACAAATTATCTACAAAATATCTACAAATTGTTCATAACAAAATTTATCTTTATATTCATGCATGTTCGTCTGGAACACTAAAGTTACTTGATATGCCAACATCTCCCGTTATAGAGGAATACAACTTATCTACAATTTTCTATAACTTTCACACATTATTTTCACCCAGTGAAATACAACTACAATAAAATAAAACTTACATAAAATTTTATACAAAATTTATACAATATATTTTTTGTATATTTTGTATCTGATTTATGCATACTAAAAATAATTTTCATACAACTAATTATATACTATACAACTTATCTACAAATTATCTACAATTTTCATATATTATTTCTACTAGGTTATATACAACTACAATATAATATCACTTAAATATATTTTTCATACAATGTTGTTCAACTTTTATACAATAGTTAAATGAATAAAAGAAAAATAAATAAACAACAAAATACAATTTTTCTACAATTTATCTACAATTTCTGCAATATGTCTTCTTATTCTTCTTCTTCTTCGGGTTTCAATCCGAAATTAAGCCAAAACCAAGTGTAATCTTCACCAAAACCCCTCAAAATTGAGATATAAACTCCAAACCATTTTCTCAATTATTTGCAACAACACCCAATCCAAACAAATAATGATTTTTGAAAACCCAAATTTGAATTCAAAGCGTCAAAACTTTTTAATGGCTGTCAACGGTGGAATTGTTGTTCTTTTTTCCTTTGCTTTGTATTATTGAAATTTGGACATAATTGCGTTTGATGTAAAAAAATTGTAGAAGATTTAGTCGTTTTTGATTTGTGAATTGTAGAAGAATAATCAATTCATTTTTGAATTGTAGAAGAATAATCAATTCGTTTTTGAATTGTAGAAGAATAATTGCGTTTGATGTAGAGACGCTAAATTTGAAACGAAACTGACGAAGAAGATTAATGTGCGTGATTTGCGTTTGGAAGATCTGGAAGAATATTTAGTCCCCCAATTTTAGCGCGCCTAAATAAGGAAGCCTACAACTACAATGATTCCTTATTTAATGCATGGTCTATATTTTGTAGAAATACTATTAGCATGAAGGGTAATATGCAAACTATGAACATATTTGATAATATAGTTTCCTATATGGTATAGGAACAAAAATTCCCCTTTTCATAAATACAACTTAATCATCTACAATTATTATTTTATTCATATTTTGTACAACATTTTATACAATTAGTAATTATTCAACTTAAAAAATCTCTTCTCTTTCTACGAAAATCATTTAATAAAAATCCCAAAATTTACCAAATTTAATGAGATCTTCATCATTTCCTAAATTTAAGCTAAACTGAATTGACAACAATCAATTATTTCTTAAAAAATCTACAAATTCCTAAAATTTAGCCTAATCAAATTTACTATAACTCAAATACAATGAATCTATCTCTTAAAAGACGTCATTTGGTTTTCATTAAATAGATGAGAGATTCACCAAATGTTTGTATTCATTGAGTAATAATATACTATTTTTTCGCACAATTGCATGAAAACATATAGTATTGTAGACAATAAATTGTGTCAAAAAAATAAAAAAAACAAAACCGAAAAATATTGCAATAATCATAGTATTTGATTTCAAATAATATGAGTGTACAATCTCTATGAATCCTCTGATTCTTCTTTTCAATAGTAAATAATTTCAAGGGCCTTTGAGCTTGATTTTGAATCAATATTTGTTTCCACGAACGAAAATCTTGACTTCAACTAGCACGAACTTTGATTTGAACTCGTACTCCTTGAATCTTGACATGTTCTTCGTTCTTGAGCTTGAACTTGATTTGTTCTTCGTTCTTGAGCTTGAACTTGATTGCTTGAAGCTTGAAACTTGTGGAGAAATTTGCAACGTTTGATCCACGAGCTCTTTCTTGCTTCTTGTTATAACTTCAGGTCCCTTTTCTGAGTTATGAAGACCCCTATTTATAGTTGTGGGAGAGAAGAGTTATGATAAGAACAAACTCTTTCCGACCAATCAGATTGAAGAGTGACATGGTCGCATTTGATTGGCCAGAACATGTCACTTGCACACATGGCGCGATTTCATTGGCTTTTAATTTGGCTTGGCATGCCTTGTCATTTTGACACATGGCACGATCCTATTGGATCTTCAGTTTGACTTGGTGTGCCACGTCATTTTGACATGTGACACCAAATTGGGCCTCTAGGAAGATGACATTTTGGGCCTAATGAATTGGGCTCATCACTTTAGCCCAATTAAAAGGGCAAGCCCAATGGATAAAGACTTATTTATTTAATCCATATATATTGCACTTATATAATTAATTCAATTATATTAGCCCGTAGTATTTATTCGGACTAATATATCTTGAATTTAAAATATAATCCAAATTATTTTATGAATTTAATTTTAATAAAATTTATATGCCTACAAATGCCCCATACTTTAAATCTCGTCGGAGTATGAAATCACTTACCCCGTGACGAGTTTTGAAGTATAACGTACATAAACACACACACATCTTTTATGTGCGTATATAATATACTAGGAATATACATTTTTCCAATAGTAATGATTAGGCTATGATAAGTTGAATTCACATGGTTTTATTCTTGTATCCACGTCATTCAATTTTCCATTCATTTACATCACTTTAGGCCAAACATTTAGCTTATCCATTAGGCTATTTTAAAGAATCCAAATTGTCATAGAAATAGAATTTGCATGGATGCTGGAATCCTTTCTAAGGTCAAACACCAATTGCTAAATGTTGTTACCGACAGAGTTGAATGTCGTTTCTCACAAGTCTGAATCCTTCTACGGAAGTAATTGTAGAATTCCACATCGTCAAATAACGAGCCACTCCTACTTCTCAAATATATATAAACCCATGTGCTCATATTTGTTAAGCATCAATTCGCAGTATTTGCAAGCCATTTTAAGTCTAATTTTGTAGACTTGGAAGCATTGCCGCGAAGGTAAATTTTTTTTTGTGCTTTTCTTCTTTTGTTATCTTTTTGGCTTTTTGTAGGTCAAACAAGAAGGGTGTGTTCTCGTTTAACGAGATGATCCATGCATGAAGGAGACAATCTTGGGGTGTGAGGGGATGTGTCACGACACAATTTATCCTCCGAAAGGATCGTGATGGCACCTAGTCTTTATGACTAGGTAATCCTAAAATTTGCGAAAATGACAGAATCAATAAAAATAAAGACAGAAAAGATCTCAAGTAGATATAACGTAGTTGCTTAGCATATACATTTTACTTCCCAAAAATCTGGAATGTCACCATAGTCAAAAACTCTGTACTAAATGTACCTCTATACAATGAAACAATGGAAAAATATACAAGTCTGTTATGCATATACTATAGTAGAAGGGGACTCGTGGGATTCTGCGGACGCTGCAGAATTACCTCGCGGTCTCCTGGCTGCTGCTAGACGACTCCTAGCCATGATACTGGGTGATGCTACCTGGATCTGCACATGGGAAAAACATGCGCAGTAAAGGGCGTGAGTACTCCACATTCGGTACTCCGTAAGTGCCAAGACTAACCCCAGTCAAGTAGTGACGAGGTCAGGTTGAGGCCCTACTGAGTTTGTAAAACAAGTCAATATACAATTTAAAACAGTGAAAAAAAATAGATAAGCAATGATAAACAAGATCAACGAAAACGAAAAGATTTAATAACATAAAGAGAGCCCTCGGCTCAGCACATCATATATCTCAACAGTAAATGTGCAATGCAGTACACGAGGAAAGCTCCTGGATCTCAGTCCGTAGTCCCAATTTAAATATGCTATGCAGTACAGGGGGAAAGCTCCCGGATCTCTATCCGTAGTCCCAATTTAAATATGCATTTCAGTACAGGGGGAAAACTCCCAGATCTCGGTACGTAGTCTCAATTTAAATATGAAATGCAGTACAGGGGAAAGCTCTCGCATCTCGGTCCGTAGTCCCAATTTAAATATGCAAGGCAGAAATATGTCAATTCCAATTTAAATATGCAAGGAAGAAGTATGTCAATTCCAATTTAAATATGCAAGGCAGAAGTATGTCAATTATGGCGTAAGTAAACAACCCAGGAAGTACAACATATAAGGATAGAGTAAAACTACCTAAGCATGATGTGACTAGTAATGAATAAGAGGGAAATCAGGTCAGAACAGGTAGACATGCTTACTCTTAGGCTATCTACTCAATTAAGATAAGAAACAGTAATATATGAATGATAATGAGCGATTTCATGGGAGTAAAATATGATTTAGCAACAATGACCTGTGTACGCACTCGTCACCTTGCGTACACGGTGTCCACACAACAAAATCAGTATAAAAATACCTAAGGGAGAGTCCCCAACATAGAATANCCAAGCCCTTGCCACGAGTATCTGACTCCGGATGGCCCAAATCTATTCAAATCGATTACATGGTGTAAATATCACTTCAAGGGAACAAAATAGCTAATTATTTATAAGCTAATACAAGAAATTAGGAAATTCGCCCAAAAAAAGTTCCCCGGTCCCACGTCTCGGAATCGGGTATATTTCCCTAACACCCATTCGCTCATGAACTCACTCGAACAAGAATCAACAAAATCCGACGTCTATATCTCCCTAAATCCTTAGATTTCTACTTGGGAAGATTTCATCCCATTTCCATGGTTTTTCATC
>ML336798.1:0-21490 GCA_005239505.1 Nicotiana paniculata | reverse complement strand
GGCCGGGCCAATCCCTCGATAAACCTCCGAACCCTCTCCCGATTAGTGGGAAGTATCATAAGATCATGTCGGGCTAGAGTGATGAACCTGGTCTCATACTGAGTGACGAACATGGATCCCTGCTGGAGACGCTCAAACTGCCTCCGAAGGTCCTCTCTCTGAGTAATGGGAAGGAACTTCCCCAGAAATACCTCTGAGAATTGAGTCCAAGTCAAAGGTGTAGATCCAGTTGGTCTGGCTAAGCAATAGTCTCTCCACCAACTCTTGGTTGCGCCAGATAACCAAAAAGTAGCAAAGTCAACACCGTTCGACTCCACTATGCCCATATTTCGAAGAACCTCATGGCAGTTGTCCAAATAATCCTGGGGGTCCTCTGATGGTGAACCAGTAAAAGTAGTAGTGAATAATTTAATGAACCTGTCCAGTCTCCACAAAGCATCTGCTGACATAGGTGCTCCCTCTGCTATCGGCGCTGCAATACCCGACTGAGCTACTCCGGCTAGCTGAGGTGCCGGAGTTTTTGAAACTGTGGAACTAGCTGCTCTGGTACGCGGGCGGCAGGAGTCTGGGAACCTCCCCCAGCCTGAGAGACGGTTGGTGCTGTAGGAAGAAGGCCCGCCTGTGCTATACTCTCCATGAGTCCGACTAGACAGACAAGGGCGTCCTGAAGCACTGGGGTAGCTATGAACCCCTCTGGGACCTGAGTTGGTCCAACTGGGACTACCAGAACTGGGACCTCCTCGTCAGACTTGACCTGAGGTTCCTCTACTGGGGCTGCTTCTCTAGGCTGAGCCCGGCCCTGGCCTCGGCCTCTAGCACGACCTTGTCCTCGATCTCGACCCCGAATAGGAGCTGTAACAGGAGTGTCAGACTGCTGGGCGGAACCAAGGGAAGCACGCGTCCTCGCCATCTGCGATAGAATAGAATAGAAACTCAATCAGTTCTCAGAATTCATAGCGCACGACAGAGAAGAAAAGAAAAATGGAGTAATCCTAACTTCGCAGCCTCTGGGGATAAATACAGACGTCTCAGTACCGATCCCTCAGACTCTACCAAGTGGTCCGTGAGTTGTGAGACCTAAGTAACCTAGAGCTCTGATACCAACTTGTCACACCCCGAGCTCCCACCATCGGGCTGTGATGGCGTCTAACGTTGAACCCGCTAGACAAGCAAACGTGAATAAATAAAGTAGCATATTAGCATTAACGTAATAGGATAAACTAAATGGTTCACAATTTAACAGCGGAAATAATATGGTCTCAGCTAAATAAGGACAACATAATACAACAACGCGTAAAGTTTTCCCAAAACCTGGAGTCACAAACTCACGAACTGTCTATAAGAGCGCTAAATATAAGTCTGGAAGGAAATACATGTCTGCCTATGAAGCTGGAGGAAAAATAAGACAGAATCGAACACAAAAGGGATGGAAGAGACGCCAAGGCCCACGGACGCCAGCGAGTATACCATGAAGCCTCTATGATAAGCTGGAAAACACTCCCACTAATGATGTCCTCCGGGTCCGGCTGCGTAATCTGCACAACATAAAGAAGTGCAGGTGTAGCATAAGTACAACCGACCCCATGTACTGAGTAAGTGCCGAGCCTAACCTCACGAAGTAGTGACGAGGCTAAGACACGACAACAAAGTGTACCTGTGCAGTTCAATAGTATAGCAGAAACTAAACAAGAATACAATTACGGGGATAACATGTTGGGGGTAAGAGATAGCAAATACTGAAATGACATAAACGAAAACAACAGTGTGAAATATTTGAAAATAATAATGGGAAATGACAACACAGATTAAACAGTGAAAGATGCGGCACGGCATGTCCCACCGTGCATAATAACAATGTAAAACACGCACAGAATGTCCCCTCGTGCATAATCAATATAAACACAGCACGGAATGTCCCCTCGTGCATAATCAATGTAAAACATGGCATAGAATGTCCCCTCATGCATAATAACAATATAGACATGGTACGGAATGTCCCCTTCTGCATAATCGATGTAAAACATGGCACGGAATGTCCCCTCGTGCATAATAACAATATAAACATGGCACGGAATGTCCCCTCGTGCATAATCAATGTAAAACATGGCACGGAATGTCCCCTCGTGCATAATAACAATATAAACATGGCACAGAATGTCCCGTCGTGCTTAATCAATGTAAAGCATGGCACGGAATGTCCCCTCGTGCATAATAACAATATAAACATGGCACGGAATGTCCCCTCGTGCATAATCAATGTAAAACATGTCACAGAATGTCCCCTCGTGCATAATCAACGTAAAACATGGCGCGGAATGTCCCTTCGTGCTTTAACACTCTTGCTCACCCAAACAACAATCACAAACAAGGGCAAGGAAATAAATAGAGTAAAAATATAAATCACGGCAAGGGAATACCAATTAAATAATTAAATCCCAGCAAAGGAACATCAATTAAACAATTAAATCCCGGCAAGGGAACAATAACAGTAATCTCAACATCCCAATAAGGGAATCAATATCAAAGCAACAATGACCCGGCAAAGGTATATTTTAATAGCTCTTTCTCTTTCTTTCACTTCATTTCATAATTTACTCTATTACTTGAGCCAATTCTCCAAAAGATACAATTATCTCATATACCTTCATCATTCGCATTACAATCTGAGCCAATGCTCCAAAGGATACAATAATCTCATATACCTTCATCATTCGTATTACAATCTAAGCCAATTCTCCAAAGGNGACTCACGGTCATGCTAGACACCAATGTATAGATACTCGTCACCATGCCTATACATCGTATTTGACAATTAGTAAGTAGAAAATTATACTCAACTCCTATTCCCTCAAGCTAAGGTTAGACCAAACACTTACCTCGGGTCCGAAGTATAGCAATCAACCTGAAACCACACGTTTGCCACGAGAATCCGACTCCAAATGGCCCAACTCTGTTCAAATAAATTTCATACTACAAATAACATCTCATGCACTGATTCTACTATTAAATATAAGGTTACGGCGCGAAATTAGGTGAAATGACCAAAACGCCCCTCAGGCCAGCATCTCGGAGTCGGGTAAATACATTTTTCAGAACCCTCCTACTCTCACGAGTCTAGCCATATAAGAATCTCTCAAATCGGAGGTCAATTACCCAAAACACCCAATTTTCACCCATGAAAATCTTTGATTTTAAGTTGAAAACATGTTAAATGATGTTAATGATTGAAAGAAATGAGTAAAAAACAACTTACAACTGATTTGGAAGAGTCTTGTTCTTGGAAGAGTCGCCTAAGAGTGTTTGAGTTTGAGAAAATATGAAATATGAAGTAAAAATTCGGTTTTTGTACAGTGCCGGCTAGTGGTTAGCATGGGAATTTCGAACAGGGGTTCGCAATTGCGAACAGGGGTTCGCAATTGCGAACCCTTCAGACATTCCCAGCCTTCGCATTTGCGAACCTTATGGTCGCATTTGCAATCAGGCCTTCCCAGGTATGCCTTCGCATTTGCGAACCTCCTGGTCGCATTTGCAAACCTCCTGGTCGCATTTGCGATCCCTGGCCAGCAAGGGCACCTTCGCATTTGCGAGCTCGCAAATCGCAAATGCGAAGCCTGCAGATCAGTTGCACCAGCAAATTCCCAAGTTCAAAAATGCAATCCCTGGCCTATCCAAAACTCACCCGAGCCCTTGGGGCTCCAACCAAATACACACACTACCTCAAAAATATCCTATGAACTTATCCGTGCGATCAAATCGCCAAAATAACATCATATACATCGAATTAACCTCAAAATCCATGAATTTTATAGAACTTCATAAAACATGAAATTTTCCATTTTAAGTCCGAAACACGTCAAACGAAATCCGTTTTCAACTAAACTTTACAGAAAGGTCTTAAACCATATATAAGACCTGTACCGGGCGCCAGAACCAAAATACGGGCCCAATACCATCACTTTCTAATCAGATTTCATTTTCAATTTCCTTAAATATTTTCAGAAAACAATTTTACTCAAAAATTTATTTCTCGGGCTTGGGACCTCGGAATTTGATTCCAGGCATACGCCCAAGTCCTATAATTTCCTACGGACCCTCCGGAACCGTCAAATCATGGGTCCGGGTCCGTTCACCCAAAATGTTGACCGAAATAAAATTTATTCATGTTAATATTAAATCTTAGCATATTTCACAGAATTTCATATTTAAGCTGTCCGGCTACGCGCCCGGATTGCGCACACAAATCGAGGGAACTACAAATGAGATTTTCAAGGCCTCGGGAGTACGGAATGGGGTAATAAAATAGGTGATGACCCATTGGGTCGTCACACACACCATGCAACCGGACTATCTCTCGAATGTAAATCTGGGCTAGCCTCTCAGAAGTAAAAGTAGTACTCACAGGAATAAAATGCGCCGATTTGGTCAATCTATCCACAATGACTCAAACCGCGTCAACCTTCCGCAAGGTCCGAGGAAACCCAACCACGAAGTCCATAGTGATGCTCTCCCACTTCCACTCAGGAATGAGCATCTGCTGAAGTAGGCCTCCTGGCCTCTGGTGCTCATACTTAACCTGCTGGCAGTTAAGACACCTATCCACATACTCCACAATGTCTTTCTTCATCCGCCTCCACCAGAAATGCTACTTCAGATCACGATACATCTTCGTGACACCATAATGAACAGAATACCGTGAACTGTGTGCCTCCTCTAGAATCCTCTGTCTCAAGCTATCAACATTAGGAACACACAACCGACCCTGAAGTCTCAGAACACCATCCTCGCCAATAGTAACCTCCTTGGAACCACCCTGAACCATTGTCTCTCGTAGCTCTGCCAAGCGTGGATCTTCATACTACCGAGTCTTAATCTCCCCCAATAACGAAGACTGAGCAACTACATGTGCAAGAACTCGACGAGGATCTGAAAGATATAATCTCACCAAGCGATTAGCCAGGGACTGAATGTCCAAGGCTAGAGGTCTCTCCTCTGCTGCAATGAAAGCCAAACTACCCATCCTCTCCGTCTTCCTGCTCAAAGTATCTACTACTACATTCGCCTTACCCGGATGATAAAGGATGGTGATATCATAATCCTTCAGCAACTCAAGCCACCTCCGCTGCCTCAAATTAAGATCCCTCTGCTTGAACAAGTGCTGCAAGCTGCGGTGGTCCGTATAAACCTCACAAGACACCCCATACAAGTAATGCCTCCAAATTTTAAGAGCATGGACAATCGCTGCCAACTCCAAATCGTGCACCGGATAATTCTTCTCATAAACCTTTTGCTGGCGCGAATCATAAACAAGAACTCTCCCTTCCTGCATCAATACACACCCCAAGCCAACATGTGAAGCGTCACAATACACTGTATACATCCCAGAACCGGAAGGCAATACCTGAACTGGTGCTGAGGTCAATGATGTCTTGAGCTTCTAAAAGCTCACCTCACACTCGTCGGACCACCGAAGTGGAGCATTCTTCTGAGTTAATCTGGTCAATGGGGCTGCAATGGATGAAAATCCCTCTACAAATCGCCGATAGTAGCCTGCTAGACCCAAGAAACTCCTGATCTCTGTAGCTGTCGTGGGACGTGGCAAACCCTGAACTGCCTCAATCTTCTTAGGATCAACCTTGATACCCTCTCCAGATACTACATGTCCCAAGAATGCCACGGAATCCAACCAAAACTCACACTTGGAGAACTTAGCATATAACCTCTATTCTCGCAAATCCTGGAGCACAACTCTCAAATGCTGCTCGTGCTCTCCCAGGCTACGTGAGTAAATCAAGATGTCATCAATGAAGACGATGACAAAATAATGAATATACGGCCTGAACACCCTATTCATCAAGTCCATAAATGCTGTTGGGGCATTAGTCAAGCCAAAGGACATCACCAGGAACTCATAGTGGCCATATCTCGTAAGAAAAGTAGTCTTCGGAACATCTGAGGCCCGAATCTTCAACTGATGATAGCCCGATCTCAAGTCTTTATTAGAAAACACCCTGTCACCCTACAACTGGTCAAACAAATCATCAATGCGAGGCAATGGATACTTGTTCTTGATGGTGACCTTGTTCAGCTGGCGGCAATCAATACACATCTGTATGGACCCATCGTTCTTCTTCACAAATAGAACTGGAGCACCCCACGGTGATACACTCGGTCTAATAAACCCCTTAGCCAACAACTCCTCTAGCTGCTCCTTCAACTCCTTAGGACCATACGGTACGGGGGAATGGAAATAGGCCGAGTATCTGGAGCTAAATCAATGCAGAAATCAATATCATGATCCGGAGGCATGCCTGGAGAGTCTGAAGGTAATACATCAGCAAACTCTCGAACAATTGGCACTGAATCGATCGTCGGAGACTCGGCGGTGGTGTCCCGCACATAAGCAAGATATGCCAAATAACCCTTCTCGACCATATGTCGAGCCTTCAGGAAGGAAATAACTCTACTGGCTGCACTAACCGAGGAACCTCTCCACTCCAGCCTAGGAAACTCAGGCATGGCCAAAGTAAACATCTTGGCATGGAAATCCAAGATGTCATGATGAGGAGATAGCCAATCCATGCCCAGGATAATCTCAAAATCAACCATATCGAGCAATAGGAGGTCCGCTCTAGTCTCGAACCCACAGAATGTGATCACACAAGACCGATAAGTCCGGTCTATCACTACAGAATCATTACCGGGAGTGGATACATATATAGGAGAACCCAAGGACTCACGAGGAGCATCCAGAAAACAAGAAAACAAGGCTGACACATATGAATAAGTAGATCCTGGGTCAAATAGCACTGATGCCTCTCTACCACATACTGAAATAATACCTGTGATCACGGCATCTGAGGACACTACATCTTCTCAGGACGGGATAGCATAGAATCTGGCTGGAGTACTTGAAGATTGACCTCCGCTGGACTAAATGGGAGCTGGATGAGCTCCCTCTGCCTGGCTTCCACCTCTGGGACGACCTCTACCAGCCCTTCCTCCACCTCTAGGTGGACGGGGTGCCGGTGCTGAGATTGCGGGTTGATAACTCTGCTGAATAGCCTTGCCCCAGAACCTGGGACAAGTCCTCCTCATATGGCCTAAATCCCCACACTCATAACACCTCGCTGGAGGCATGGCCTGCTGCCCTGAAGAAGACCCCTGAATAGCTGGGGGACGATGAGAACCCTCTGGCATAGCACTAAAGTAAGGACTAGGAGACACCTGATGACCTGAATATCCGCCTGAGGGACTCTAAATAGCTGGTAGGTGGTAAGAACTCTCCATCATGGCGCTGAAATAAGGTCTCACTGGAGCACCACAAGAAGGTGGTGGAGGGGCTGAATATGGAGGCCAGCTGGGCTGGCCTCTACCGAATTGACCTCTACCCCTGGCTGGGGCACCTCTGAAATCTCCAGAAAATCTATCTCTCTTGTCCTGCTGACCCTGCTCTCTGCTCCTCGATCGGTAACCCTCAATCCGGCGAGCTATCTCGACTACAAGCTGATAAGGATTACCCATCTCCACCTCTCGGGCCATGTTGGCCCTAATACCTGAGTGTAGCCCAGCTACAAACCTCCGCACTCTCTAAGCATCAATAGGAAGAATCAAAAGGGCATGGCGGGACAACTCTGAAAACCTGGCCTCATAGACTGGCACTGACATCTGCCCCTGCTCCAGCTGCTCAAACTAATACCGCAGCTCTTCCCTCTCAGAGGGTGGAATATACCTGTCCAGGAACAGATAAGTGAACTACTCTCATATGATAGTAGGGGAACTTGCTGGCCTACCAAGGATAAATGACTGCCACCATTTGCGGGCCCTGGAAAGTAGTGAAGTCGACTCCATGGGACTCCAAAATCCTCATGTTGTGCAGTCTCGCCCTGCACCTATCAAAAAAGTCCTGGGCATCCTCGCCTTTCTCACCTCCGAAGATAGGAGGGTGCAATCGAGTCCATCTATCAAGTAGCTTTTGCGGATCGCCGTCCGCAGCCGGTCTGAGTTCTGGTGCTGCTACTGCTGGCTGTGCTCCACCCACGGGCAGAGTACCCGGAGTCTGATATACTGCCGCTGCATGACCGGTGGCCTGGGCGATAAGGGTCTGAACCCCCTCTCCCGCCTGAGATGTCGCAGGATCCACTAGAAATAAACCAGCCTGGGTCATAGTGTCCATGAACCGCATCATACGGCCTATGATCTCCTGAAAACCTGGTGCAGTCATGAAATCTGCTGGGGCAGGATCTGCTGGAGGCACCTCGTCCTGCTCCTCAATGATAGGATCCTCTGGGGGTGCTAATGGAGCAACTCTGGGATGCCCTCGTCCCCTACCTTGGGCCGGCACCCTCTCTCGGCCTCTACCACAGCCTCGGACGGCAGGGGTAGTGACATCTCCCGGATCTGAAATATCAGCTGCATGAGTCCTCACCATCTGTGAGAGAATAAAAGAATGAGATTTAGTAAGGACCATCGACTGCATGATAGAATAAGAATAAAGAGAGGTTTCTTAACACCCTATAGCCCCCCGAATATAAATACAGACGTCTCTGTATTGATCCGCAAGACTCTACTAGGTTTGCCTGTGACTTGTGAGACCTACGTGAACCTAGAGCTCTGATACCATGTTGTCACGACCCAAATTCCAACTCAGGTCGTGATGGCGCCCAACACCGGAGTCGGGCAAGCCAACATCAGTTTACTAGCAAGACTACCTTACTTATTTAAAACTTTAAGTACTTGTCAAATTTTAGATTTAGAAATCATTTAAATAAAATAGTCAAGTGATGCAACTTGATTAAATGAACTCAAAAGATCGTTTACCAACATATGTAGTCTAGCAAAATATTAGAAAACCAACTACGTGTGCCAAGACCTAGTGTCACAAGTCCATAGGCGACTAGTGGAATATACAAAGTAAACAAAATAAATATACAACCGTCTGAAAGGGGTAGACACAAATATCAAAAGAAATAGCAGAAACTCCACAATGCTGCTGAGGAACGCCAGAGAAAGAGCAGCTCACCGTGTAGTCTAATCCAGAAAGTACTCTCACGATCGCGCTCTGGTATGATAACCAGATGCACCAGCCTCAGAACTTGTATGATTAAGTACAGAAGCATAGCATGATTACATATATTCAAATATGTACCCAGTGAGTATCCCGTCTAAACTCGAAGAAGTAGTGATGAGAGGTAGACGTATTACTCACTAGGGTCATTAGCAATAATATAATTAAACAGATTTAATCAGGATTAGCAATTATGGAAATCAAGTAGACATGGAATATCAAGTAAATGAACTACCATCTACCCGCAAGTGCCAAATAACAACTATAATAAAAGTCCAAAATCCCTTTCCACATAGAACAATTCATTTGATAATAATAATAATAATAAGACTCTTAGTCAAATACATAGCATATAGCATGTCGAGGCGTACGACCGAACGAAAAATTAAATGTGCACTTCCGAAGGGTCGAACGGCTCGAACCACATATGCATCTATTACTCCGCTCGCGAATGATCATGTGACACGGTTGACATAATATAAGGCTAACCCTCTCACGAATCATACAAGCGACACGGGTGCTCGTATACATACACGGAATTATCAGGAAATTCAGGAAGATATAGAGTTTATACTTGGAAAACAAGAGTCAAGGCAACATCAAGACTTAAACGTAACCTTCTATTCTCTCATACTAGTTCAAGGATAATAATAACCTAGGAATACATTCAGGGATACAAGTAAGGCATATAAGCATGCTTGTGAGTCCTAAAGACTACCCGGCATAACGTAGTAGTAGCTACGCACAGACTCTCGTCACCTCGTGCGTGCGTATCCCCCGCAAATAAAGACAATTCAATCATTTATAATTACCTAAGGGGACAATTCCCTCTTATAAGGTTAGAAAGGAGACTCACCTCGTGCGGAACCTACTTCTCGGGCCAAGAACGCGCCCGAAACTCCAACCTCTACACCCGAGGACTCAAAACTAGCCAAATTTTATATAAATACGTTAATATACACTCAAAAGTATGAAATTATCTTACTAGCTTAGCTAATTCATCATTCTTGAAGAAATTCCAAAATACACCTTCAGGCCCACATGCTCAGATTCCGAAAATTTTTGAAGAAAACACTCACTCATAGCCTAAGGATCATTAATAACTATTTGTTGCATGATTTCATGGTGGAAAAGTGGTAAATTTCTCTAAAGTTCATCAACCCTAGGTTTCCAGTCTAAACCCTTTGATTTACACTAATTGGGTGTTAATCTACCTAAGATTGATGTAATAAACCAACATTTAAATGGAAATTACTTACCTCTTAGCAGCTAGGCCGAATACCCTCTTGAAAGCTCTCAAAATCGCCTATGGTGTGGAAGAAATGGTGAAAAATGGTTAAGTCCTGCATTAAATGGGCTCACTGCCTTCAGTGACCTCGCACTTGCGGCTCGCGATCTCGCACCTGCGATCTCGCACCTGCGAAATTTGGCAAAGTGACTGGGGATCGCAACTGCGGAGGGGTTTCTGTACCAGCAGACCCGCTCCTGCGGAGAAAGGTCCACACCTGCGATTTGGGCCTTCTCCCTTATGGGTCGCACCTGCGAGGCCTTGACCGCAAGGGCGGTCTCGCACCTGCGGTCACACCAGACCTGGTGCACCAGCAGCTGAAGCTGCTGGTTTTTGGCCCCTTTTGGTGTCCGGGAGGCACTTGGGACCACCCGAGCCCCTGTGAAATTATACCAACAAGTCCTAATTCATATTACAGACTCGCTCGAGCCTTCGCAACACCCAAAAACCACGCTAGAACTCACAATCACTCCTCAAAACCCCTAGAATCAAACTTAAGAATTTTCAACTTCTTTGAATTCGGTTTCAATGCGCCGAACCGACCTATATTACTCGGAATGACACCAAATTTTGCAAGCAAGTCATAAATGACATAACGGAACTATTTCCGATCTCGAAATTCCGTTCGGACCTCGATAACACAAAAACACGTTCCAAACCAAATTATGAACTTAAGGAAACTCTAATTTCGCTATTTGGCGTCGAAATGCCCCCGGGTCATGCAAAACCCATTCCGGACATACGCACAAGTCCGAAATAATCATAAAAAGCTACTGGAATTGGCAAAACTCGATTCTGAGGTTGTTTACTCAAAATGTTGACCGAAGTCAAACTTGGTCTTAAAAGTCAATCTTAAGGAACCAAGTGTTCCTATATTACTCTATACACTTCCGAATCCCGAGCCACCCGTCCCCGCAAGTTATGACTCACTGAAAGCCGCTACAGGAAGTCTTATTTAGGGGAATGGGGTCCGAATACGCAAAACGGCCGGCCGGGTCGTTACAGTTGAATTCTTAAAAATTGCTCATGCACTTGTGACACCGGGTTCTGGGATATGTATTGGGATATAATTGCTTAAGTGAAATCTTTAAACCATTCTTTTAATTAACAAACTTTTATTTGGTTATTATGTAATGAAGTGATAGGAAGTGTTTTCATAAATATTTTAAAACCGAAAGTTATTTCAATTAATTAATGTTTTGGCTTGCCTGACCTTGATGTCTGGCGCCATCACGACCTTAGGGATTTTGGGTCGTGAAAACATGGTATCATAGTGCTAGGTTCCCGTAGGTCTCACGAGTCATGAGCAAGTCTAGTAGAGTCTTGCGGATCGGTACAGAGACGTATATACTTATCTTCGAGAGGCTACAAGGCTGTTAGGAGTACGTCCCTTCTTGATTCTTCATCGTGCGAGTCGATTCCTTTGAGGCTTATGCCTATGTTCATTCCTACTCAATCTTACTCGTCGCGAAGCGCTTGCTATGGATCACGAATTTGAGGAATGGAAATGGTGCTACGAATGTAATCTGAGATGCTTCCATATGTAATTGGTCGTGGCTGTTGTTATGGCCCTACAAAAGGGTAATATGTTATTTCAGCTCAGTAGCTATGTTTCTGGGAGCCTTAAGGCTGTGCTCGGATAGTGATGATTTTTGCAATTAATTATCGGCGGTGTCGATATGATGATAGAATGTTTGCCTGTATGTTGGGGGTGATGAATGGCTTGAAGGGAGGTCTTCTCAGAATGTAATTTCTAGATTTCAGTATTTAAATTCCGGCGGAAGGAAGGCAATTGATCTATGGATGGACAGGTCTTGGATTGATAAAGTAGTAAGACTTGGTGTTTCAAGTAAGGTCATCGTCGCCATTCATCGAATGGAATGTGTTAAGTTTATCGGTGCTATGGTTTCTTCGATTGCGTGGGGTCAGAGTATTGATAAGGAGTATTGAAGAAAGCTGTTGGCAGAGACCGTGAGGTGCGGTGGTTCAGTACCGAGTAAGGTTGGTAATGAAGGCAGCTAGATAAAGATGATCTTCAGAGAGCTTGAAGTCGTGGTGATCTGCTGGTTTGAGAGCTATAGAGAATGGTCTTGGAATGAGGCTAGGTGGTGGTTCCATCTCTAGGAGGCTAGGCGTATGAAGCGGAAGTCGAGCAGTCGCAAAGTGGGGGAGCGGCAGCATAACTGGAATCTGAAGATATTGTCGCGCATTTAATGGATGTCCATGAGGAGCGGACGGACTAGTAAAGTTGGTAAATGAAGCAGGTCATAGGACGGGGCATTGAAGTCGCAGAGAGCGTGCATTTCAGCGTCGTTGTGAGGTGTCCGCGGGTGATTTCCACAGGTGGGTTGTCTTCTGTGAATAGGTTAGCAATGGCAGGGTTGGCAGGTTTCGCTGAGGGGTTCTAGTGGCTAGTCGGTATGAGGCAGAATGTATGAAGGATGCTAGAGGATCTGAGTATTTAGGGAGCGCTAGCAAGAGAATTTGGAAGAATTGGACGGATGGGTTGAGCAAGATCGTGTTATCAAGGGAGAAAGGATCTCGGCGGGGTCTAGAGTGGTGCAAGGAGTAGCTTCGAGCTAAGTGGGGGAGTCCCACCATCTGCAGTTGGGTCGTAGGGTTGTCTTCGCATAGGGTCGCGGATTCGGTGTGTTGGCAAGTTATTCAGTTAAGGGAAAGGAGTAAGATGGTAATTGTGCATGGGATTTGATGAATATGTGCAAAAATTGGCCCTGTCGGGCCAGGGTTGGGCATGGAAGATTCAGAACTTATGCTTAAGGCACGGGCGAGTTGTAAGGTTAGTGACTCAATCACGTGTTTCATTGAAAAAGGTGTTCCTGTGCTAGGAGAGCCCTGGAGTTGATTGTATTCGAGGCCAGTCGGAGTGGGTGACTCTCAATAGCGGTCCTAGTGAGTTCAAAAGTTAAGAATTCGGCGTTTAAGGATTTCAGGCAGCAGTATGATCGAGAATCGAGCTTTTGCAGAGTAATCTCTGAGAAAAAGGAGGATGGTTGGAATGTTCTATGATATGTTTCAGCATGCAGGATAATATTGGAGGAGTGAGAGAAATAGAATCCGGATTGAAGAAAAGATTATCATAAGGGTATGAGACGGGTTGCGGGATTTGGGCAGCATAGTCTCGTGAATCAAGGTCAATCGGGATGAGTGAGGGTTGAGTTTGCTATAGGTTGAAGGAAGTTGTTATTATTCCTAAGGCAACTGAAGATGGTTAAAAGAACATAGATTGATTAGCCATGGTTGAAATGCCACATTTGCGACAGCGATCGGTTCCTCTGATGTGATTTAGTTATGCATGTGGTTTGTGCCGGTGTGTGCGGGGCTTTGTCGGTCGTCGTAACAGATCTCATGTGGGAGCATTTGAGTACTATGGCATGTGTGTAGGCGGACCCCGGAAGGGTTATGGTGGTATAGACTACTACTTAAGGATTTGCATGATTGGGTGATAATGGGAATTCACTTGTGTGTTGAGATGGTACTCTTGAATTGAGTCAAGTAAAAAGCTCCTATATGATGAAGTGTTCACCCTATTGGTGGTTCAGAAGTTATGATGGAATTCTTGCACTACCTCATGTTGGTATGTTAGGTGCAGGAAGCAGTATGTCACTGGGAGTAAGAATTGATATTTAGGTCCGATGTTTATAAGGATGTCATGAGCTCGGAAGATCAAGACAAAGTGATTTGAAAGTTCAAAGTAAGCTGGTGTTATCTTCAGTGTCACCTGAGATTGATATTCGGTCGAAGAGGCTTTGTACCCTGGTCATGGGTTCTTGATGTGTTTTGCGGCTTTAGTGTGGTCGGTGTTATGGATGGACAGATTTGTTGCCTTGTGTGGAAGGTCGTGGAAGCATGACCGTGAAAAGATTGAGTAAAGTGTGACATGTAGTAACTTGGTGGATTTCAGATTTGGACTGAGTATAAAGAAGTCCAATATTGCTTAATTGAGAATTTACTCCTGGAGGGCGTTCGGCTCAGTTGATTATGGATTATGGGGTGTTAGTCCCGGTGATGATGGTTGTTCTCGTGTATTATGGGAGAAGGTGGGTTAATATTGTCACAACCCAAATTCCAACTCATGTCGTGATGGAGCCCAACACCGGAGCGGGGCAAGCCAACATCAGTTTACTAGCGAGATTTCTTTACTTATTTAAATATTCAAGTACTTGTCAAATCTAGATTTAGAAATCATTTAAAGAAAACGGTCAAGTGAATGCAACTTGGTTAAATGAACTCAAAATATCGTTGCCTTCATGTGTGGTATAAAAAAAATATTAGAAAACTCAATACATGTACCAAGACCTAGAGTCACAAGTCCACAGGCGACTAGGGGAATATACAAAGTAGACCAAATAAATATACAACCGTCTGAAAGGAGTAGACAGAAATATCAAAAGAAATAGCAGAAACTCCACAGTGCTGATGAGGAACGCCAGAGAGAGCAGCTCACCGTGTAGTCTAATCCAGAAAGTACTCTCACGATCGCGCTCCGGTATGATAACCAGATGCACCAGCCTCAGAACCTGTACAATTAAGTACAGAAGCGTAGAATGCGTACTATAAACAAATATGTACCCCGTGAGTATCCCGTCTAAACTCGAAGAAGTAGTGATGAGAGGTAGACTTATTACTTACTAGGGTCATTAGCAATAATATAATTAAACAGGTTTAATCAGGATTAGCAATTATGGAAATCAAGTAGACATGGAATAACAAGTATATGAACTACCACCTACCACAAGTGCCAAATAACAACATTAATAAAAGTCCAAAGTCCCCTTCCACATAGAACAATTCATTTGACAATATCAATAAGACTCTCAGTCAAACACATAGCATATAGTATGCCGAGGCATACGGCCAAAGCGATGCATAAATTAAATGTGCACTGCCAAAGGGTCGAAGGGCTCGAACCATAGATGCATCTATTACCCCGCTCGCGAATCGATCGTGCGACACGGTTGACATAATATAAGGTTACTCCGCTCATGAATCATACATGCGACACGGGTGCTCGTATACATACAAAGAATTATCAAGAAATTCAGGAAAATATAGAGTTCACACTTGGAAAAACAAGAATCATGGCAACAACAAGATTTAATGTAACCTTCCATTTTCTCATGCTAGTTTCAGGGATAATAATTGACTAGGAATACATGCAGGGATACAAGTAAGGCATATAAGCATGCTTGTGAGTCCTAAAGACTACCCAGCATAACATAGTAGTAGCTACGCACGGACTCTTGTCACCTCGTGCGTGCGTAGCCCCCGCATATAAGGACAATTCAATCATTTATAATTACCTATGGGGAAAATTACCTATTACAAGGTTAGAAAGGAGACTCACCTCGCGTAGAACCTACTTCCCGGGTCAAGGACACGCCCAAAACTCCAAACTCTACACCCGAGGACTCGAAACTAGTCAAATATTATATAAATAAGTTAGTATACACTCAAAAGTATGAAATTCTCTTACTAGCTTAGCTAATTCATCTTTCTTGAAGAAATCCCTAAATATACCCCCGAGCCCACATGCTCGGATTTTGAAAATTTTCGAAGAAAACACTCACCCATAGCCTAAGGATCATAAATATATGGTTTTTACATGATTTCATGGTAGAAAAGTGGTGAAATTCCCTAAAGTTAATCAACCCTAGGTTTTCACCCTAACCCCTTTGATTTCCACTAATTAGGTGTTAAATCTATCTAAGATTTAGTGTAATAATCTAACATTTAAATGGAAATTACTTACCTTTTAGTAAATAGGCCGAATACCCTCTTGAAAGCTCCCAAAATCTCCAATGGAGGAGAAGAAAAATGGTGAAAAATGGATAAGTCCCGAATTAAATGGGCTCACTGCCTTCAGTGACCTCGCACCTGCGGATTTTTGGCAAGGAGCCTGGGTATCGCACCTGTGGTAGGAATTCTGCACCAGCGGACCCGCTCCTACGGAGAAGGGTCCGCACCTGTGAAGGTAGAACTTTCATCCTGGGAGCCGCACCTACGAGGCCTCGACCGCAGGAGCGGTCTCGCACCTGTGATCTGGGCAACCGTACCTGAGGTCACACCAGACCTGGTGCACCAGCAGCTGAAACTGCTGGTTTTTGGCCCCGTTTGGTGTCTGGGAGGCACCTGGGCTCACCCGAACCCCCGTGAAATTATACCAACAAGTCCTAAATAATATTACGGGCTTGCTCGAGCCTTCAGAACACCCAAAACAACACTAAAACTCGAAATCACTCCTCATAACCCCTTAGAATCAAACTTAAGAATTTTCAAGTTCTTGAATTCGGCTCAATGCGCCGAACCGACCTATACCACTCGGAATGACACCAAATTTTGCAAGCAAGTCATAAATGACATAACGGAACTATTCCCGGTCTCGGAATTCCATTCGGACCTCGATAACTCAAAAACACGTTCCAAACCAAATTATGAACTTAAGAAAACTCTATTTCGCTATTTGGCACTGAAACGCTCCCGGGTCATCCAAAACTCATTCCGGACATACGCAAAAGTCTAAAATCATCATACGAAACTACTGGAATCGGCAAAACTCGATTCCGAGGTTATTTACTCCGAATGTTGACCGAAGACAAACTTGGCATTAAAAGCCAAATCTTAAGGAACCAAGTGTTCCTATATTACCCTATACACTTCCGAATCCCGAACCACCCATCCCCGCAAGTCAAGAATCATTGAAAGCCGCTATGATAAGTCTTATTTAGGGTAACGGGGTCCGAATATGCAAAACGACCGGTCGGGTCGTTACAAATATGAACCCAGGCGAAAGCTATTAGCTTAGTTGGTGCGAGCAATGTGGCTCAATGTTTGTGGATGGATTTAAATATGATTATGAGCTCCGTATGAGCCAGGAATATTCCTTTCAGTAGAGAGCTTTTCATGTAAAGGTATTAGAACAGCGGGTGTTGTTCCGTCTTCGTCGAATTCATGTGTTATTGTGATTGTGCCGTGCGAGTTGTGAAACGGCTTGATAATTTCCTATGTGTTGAGGTCACACATAGTGGGGATGTTATGTGAGCAGGATATCTCTTGAGATCTAGAGTGTGTGTATATATATATATATATATATATATATATATATCACCTCAGTTGTGCTTGAGTTATGTAGCCTACGGCTTTATCAGTCTCCCCGGGATGGTATTATGCACTTAGCGTGCTTATGATCGATATTCAGTAAATTGTAATAGTGAGAAAATCAGATCCGTATATATATCTTCTTATGTAAATTTTATATGTGGAGCGGGTGGCACGTCGCCACGGGTATGTTATTTGGATCGAATTGCACGCCGCAACAATGTGATAATGAGAAGGGTTAATATGTATTTATTTTCTTGTGTTTTATTTCCTATTTTCTGGTAAGAATTCATATTATTTGCGTGAGCTGAATGGTTCCGTCCTGAGCCGTTTCTTATTATCATGTTTGAGTTATGGCCTATTGGCGCGATGTGGTATCATGTGAGGTTGTTGGTCATGTTGGGGTGGTTTGTTGTCTGAGCAGTTCGTCCTGGGTGAGACGAGATTATCGGATCAGGGATCAGTGCAATCAGGCTATGTGAAGTGTATATTAAAGAACAAATACCAATATTCAGGTTCATAATGAAGTGATGATTCTAGTCAAGATGAGGTATTCAAGGATTTGTTAACTCTGCAGTTGAGTATGAATTTCTACGCATTTCCTCCGTTGTGGTGGTATCGCCGGAATTATAGCAGGATGTATGTATATATATCATGAGGTGCATTGGGAGCATCAGATTCATGGAATTTTGGCTATTAAGGTTCAAGGAGTGTCATCGTGGTCAGATGATGAGTTATACGGTGCATGGTGCTGATTCAGCAAAGGTATGCGGTCATGTTTTGGTATATCGTGTGGTAGTTTATACGGTGTTTATATGTTGGAACTAGGCCTGGCAGAGAAATTTCAGGTGTGTGAATGAACTCTGAGCTTATTGTATGGATAAGAGAAGAAATCTTCAGGTGTGATCAAGCTAATGTGCTCAACTGGGTTGTGGTAGCACGGGCAGGTGCTCGAGGTGTTAAACAATGATTTCAGGTAACTCCAGACCAGTTCTTGGCACGTTCGAGGACGAACGTCGGTTTAAGTGGGGGAGAATGTAACGCCCCAACCGGTTGTTTTGAGCTCTAGTGCGTCGTTCAGCGATTTGAAATCGTGAGCAACTTTGTTTAAGGTATTATGCCCCGTGGGCGTGGTCGGAATTGAATTCCAGGAAGTTTAGAATTGATTTGGAAAGAAAATTCTCATTTCAGAAGCCTTAAGTTGGAGAAATCAACTAAGATTGGAATTTTGAGTAAACGACCTCTGAATCAAGATTTGAAGGTTCCAGCAGGTTTGTATGATGATTTCGGACTTGGGTGTATGTCCGGCTCGAGGTTTGAATAACCCGGGAGCGCTTCGGCGTATATTGTGGAAGTTAGCATTTTAGAAGGATTTCATGAATTTGGGCTTGAAGTGCATATCAGTGAGGTTGATGTACGTTTGGGATTCTGAGTTTGGGAATAGCTCTGTATGGTGATTCTGGAGTTGGGAGCCTCAATCGGAAGTGATGTCCGTAGGTCATTTGGCTAAAGATAGAAATTTGAAGGTTTTTGAGAAATCCGACCAGAAGTGGAAGTTTTGATATCGAGGCCGGAATGCGATTCCGGAAGTTGGAGCAGTTCCGTAATGTTGAATATGACTTGTGTGCAAAATTTGAGGTCAATCGGGTGTAATTTGATAGGTTTCGGCATCGGATGTAAAAGTTTGAAATTCTAAGTTCTTAAAGAATTCGATTTGAGTGCAATTTGTGATTTCGGCATTGTTTGATTTGATTTGAGGGCTCAAGCAAGTCTGTGTCATGTTTTGGGACAGGTTGGTGTGATTGGACGGGGTCTCGGGGACCTCGGGTGGATTCCGGGTGATTGACGAATCAATATTTAAAGTTGGTGAAGTCTGAAGGTTGTTTCATCTGGTGTAGCTGCACCTGCGAGGCTTTTACCGTAGGTGCGGAGCCACAGGTGTGGCTAAGGGCGTCGCAGGTGCAAGATTGGGGTTGGAGCTGAGGAGGCCGCAGGTGCGGAAGATTGGTCGCACCTGCGGAATCGCAGATGCGAAGAGGGGATCGCAGGAGCGGGAATTTGCTGGGTCAAGTCAAAGCCGCACCTGCGATGGAATTTCTGCAGGTGCGGAGCCGCAGGAGCGGCCATTGGATCGCAGGTGCGAAAAAGGCCTGGGCAGAATGTTTTAAAGTCGGGTTTGTGCCATTTCTCTCACATTTTTCATTTGGTTGGGGCGATTTTGGAGGATTTCAAAGGGAGATTTTCACCAAGCATCAAGAGGTCATTTCCAAGTTAAATACAAGATCATTACATAAATTTGATATGGGAACTTGTGGGAAGAATTGGAGTTTTTAAAGAAAAACCTAGAAAATGGAAATTTGGAATTTAGCCACAAATTTGAGTATGGAATGTATAGTAAATTTCATGATTGAACTAGTAGGGCTATGGGTAGAATGTATTTTCAAGAATTTTGGATTTCCGGGCACGTGGGCTCGAGGGCATTTTGCTCTTTTCTCTGAA
Organism: Nicotiana paniculata; assembly: GCA_005239505.1. Lineage (NCBI taxonomy): Eukaryota > Viridiplantae > Streptophyta > Magnoliopsida > Solanales > Solanaceae > Nicotiana > Nicotiana paniculata. The sequence goes on along the minus strand of ML336798.1, from coordinate 1,523 downwards.
CGGGGTTGGGAAAGTATATAATCTAAATTTGTTGGGAGTATTAGGATGAATTTTCATTGCTTTGCCATTATGTGGTAGTTTTGGGGCATTGTGCGTCCGTTTGGAGTCATCGGAAAGTCTTGGAGGCCGGTTATGGAATCTCGGAGCGAGGTAAGTCTCCTTTCTAACTTTGTGAGGGGGAAATTGTCCCCCTAGGTGAATTAGTTAAGTATATTGTATTATCTTCGGGGGCTATGTATGCACGAGGTGACGGGAGTCCGTGCGTAGCTACTATTATGCCATGTCCGGGTAGTCTAGGACCCACTAGCATGCCTTACGTGTGGTCCTGCCTGTAATATTAAACTGCTAATATAATCGAAATCGTAATTTAATATCTAAAGAAGACTAGAGTTTATTTTCTTAATCATCTAGAAAGAGAATTGATTTCCTCCGTGGATAAATGTATACCTGGTAAGGTTATATTATTGAATATTATTAAACTTGGCAAATGAGTTTCAAAACAAAGGAATGGAGGAGTAGGAAGTAGAGTATTAAGGATTGATAGAGATTGTATGGAGTTGCAAGATAGTAATTGTCCAGAAAAAAGGACGAGAAAATCGCACAGATATCCCACAACTTTTAGAAACAGACAAGATGGATGGAGATGTAAAGGCATGTATAAGAGGAGACCTGAGCCAAGGAAGCAGGTTAATTAATTTAATTTTTATTCCCTATTTGTTGGCATTTACTAATACTGTTAATAGAAATGAGAAGATGGTCAACCAAGGGCAAAATTGTCATATTTGCTCAAGGGAAAAAGTACCTTCATTTTACACGTCTGGAAACATTTGCTCTTCCGACTTCCTTCTCTTCCATTCCAATCGTTCGGAGGAGTAATTCAGTTCTCCTTCTTCAAGCTTTCAACAATACTTGTATCTCTTTTCATCTTCTTATCTATCAATCTATTAGATTTCAGGTATCATTCTCTCAATATTTGCTCACATCTTCTTTGTTTTTACTTTGTCTTCTTTCTTTCTTTGCTTCTTTTAGATCTTTTTAACTGTTTCCAATTTCATGGAAAAATTTCCTTGGATTTTGTGTTTTCCAACCAGACGATGAGGAATTACCATTTTAAGGGTTATTTTCCATCCAATTTCGTTGATGTTGCCTTCTTCTCGCTAATTTGGATCTATTTCTTCTTACTTTTAAGGTATTGAAATTTTTATTCTGCCAACTTAAAAACAAGAAGGATATTTAATTTTACTCATAATGCATGTTGTTCTTCGTTTTTTTTACTTTGTTTTGTATATGTTAATATTTCCATGAATTGTGAATCAATATGTTTTGAGGTTTTTCATAACTACATCTTCGCACACACCTCACTCTCCATAGCCGAGGGAAAAAAGGTAAGAACTCATGAAAACCCAATTTTGATAAAACACTAAAATTGGGTATGGGTTGAGATTGACAAAAATCAAATAAATTAAGTTCTATTGATAGATTTTATTCATTATATCATGTGTTAGGAAGGTTTAATAAGGCTT